>VXBZ01010692.1:191688-218204 GCA_013399135.1 Heliornis fulica
GCTCTTCACCAGCTGCCCCAGTGTGGGTCACTTCTATAAACTTATAGAATGTCTCTCAGTCTGTCAGTCCCAGACTGCTGGCCACAGCCTGGTACCCCACAGAGTCACAAGCCCCTTGCATGGCAAACCTGTTCTAGCATGGGCCTCCGTCTCTCTCTGTCTGCCTCTTATCTCTCTCCATGGGCTACAGATGCTGCCAGGGGCTTGCTCCAATGTAGGTCACAGATTACTCCATATTCCTCCACCTGCTCCATGGTGGGCTCCTCCCTGGTGTCTCTCCATGGGCGGCCAGTGGGGTCTCTTTGTCCTCCATGGGCTGCAGGGGGACACCCACCCCACCATGGTATTCTCCACAGGCTGCAGGGAATCTTCTCTCAGCACCTCCTCCACCCCCCCCTTCACTGACCTTGGTGTCTGCAAAGTTTCTGTCTAACACGGTTTGGGAGTTTGGCCTTGGGAGCCCAGCTGGGATTTGCTTTGTTGGACCCATAAGAAGCTTCTAGCTGCTTCTTAAAGAAGCCATGTTGCAAAACCACCACAAACGTTTTGATCACGAAAATAAAGAGACTGCGCCTTTTACTTGATTTGTTGCCCCTTGAGGAAGGAGAGGGCTGGGTCCACAGGAGGTTAAACTCAAAGCACATGGGTTTTGTGACTGATGGCATTTCATTCCTGATCCAGTGCTAGCAGCAATCGGGAGCTTTAATTTAGACTGTATTTATCTCCGCCTCCAACAGGCATCTGCGTCTTCTGAACTTGCAGGAATAAATTTACACAGGCATGAACACTAACTTGTAGGAGTTTAGACTGTGCCAAGGTAAAAAGCGGAACTTTAAACCAGCCACATTACAGGCAAGACAGCTTTACAAGAGCTAAGCCAGCCAACGAGCCCACCACGTGACACTTGACAAATGTATTAACTTTCAACACCTTCGAAGGTACAGACACGTCCTATCTAACCACGTGAGGTGTAACAGTGCTGCACCATACATACCATCCATACCAGCATGCAGAGGACATTTTCCGTGGTGCTTCCATATCTGCTATCAGTTTGGCTGGCAGATCCGCTCAGGCTCTGAAACTAACAACTAGCTGAAATAGCGAGAACTCGTAAATGCATCACATTTGGTCATAATATTTTGGCATTTTAAAGCATTTTTTTGATATATTTTTAGGAACAGAGGAATGAGTTGTGACATTCATTTCGACCTTCCTCGGTTCTCAGAAATACCTATGCCCTGAGCAATGAGGTAATTTAATTAAGACGATGAGATGGATTATGGAACCAATACCTCGAAGCACTTGAGCACGACTAATTTTAAGTGTGTGAATATTGTGCTTGTGCTTGCCTGTTGTCAGCTGAGTTGGAATGGCAGACTGTCAAACTGATAAACTAGCTACTGGGGTCATCTGAGGGCTTAAAGTTAAGCACAAGTTTAAGCATCTTTCTCTGCTGGTGCCAGGGGTGGAACAAGAATACTGTTCTGGAGCATGATGGCCTGTGCCAGGATGGCTGTCTTGCAGTTCGTTTATGCTTTTTTATTTTTGAAAGCACTGCAGATTGAGCTCTTTTCACTTGGCCTCTGCTTCTCCATCTCAATATTTTTCAGTATTAGTATTTTAAAATAAACCACAGCGTTTCCTGTTAGCTGAATGTAGATATACACTGATTTGCCACAGATACAGGCTACTCATAAAATCTGTCTCATTTTTATTTTCAAATATCTTTTCACCTGCAGTCTGTATAGAGCATTCTTTGTCTGCCTTTAGCTTTTCATCAGTAGCTAGCATTAAGTTGCATCCAGAAGGAAAAGATGCACTGTTGAGTAAGTAGGTCATGGTACTAGCCAAACAACGGCATTTTCAGAGAGAGGAAGAGGCCAAGGCTGCTCTGAAGAAAGCCACGTATCTCCTGGGATGGGGGAACCTGTCCTGCCCATAGGGTTTGGCTCCGCAGAGCACTGCATTGCCAGCCAATACTCCCTGAGATACCTACTCCATTAGTTTATGACAGATGTCTGGTTTAGAGATTTTCTTCCATAGATCACCTTTCCTAAAAACTGTATTTCTTTTCTATATTCAAATGTAAGAAACTTGATGGTGTGGAGTAGTGGAGGAAAAATCCACCTTTGCAATTAGTCATGATAGTGGAAATAACTCACTGGAATGAGGTGTAACTGCTGGAGATTTCTGGGAGATGCAAGTGTAGTAGTTGTGGTAGTATTACTTTACCTTTTCTTTCAGAACTCGTGTTGCATCATAGAGTTTTAGTCTCAAAGCCATAGGCCAAGCATTGTGTTCTTGATACGCATTATATTTGTAGTAATGTGATTTGCATTTGAATCATTTAAAATCTTTCTGATAAATGTGTGCATGGTGATTGCAAAAAAAAAAAAAAGTTTAAAATCAAGGGATTATGATGCTAGGCAAATTTTCCTATTTTTTTCTTTTTTTTTTAAATTCTTTGTTATCCTACTTAGAAAAAGGTTCATTTGTTCCTTAAAAAACCCAACCAACCAAAAATCAGCAAAAAATAAGGACTAATGATGTTACCTTGGTGATTCAAGAATGGAGGAATGGAGTTATACACCCAGTAAATATGTATACTTCAAAAAGCATGGAATAGCATTGCAAAATTTTTATGCAAGTTGTTTTTTTTGGGAGGGTTTTGTCCTTCATTTCTTTGCTCTACACCAGTTAGATCCATCATCTGTGTCTGAGGGATGGTGAATGCTGAACTGACAAAAGCTGCAGAGAAAAGCTTTGCAGTTGGCTTAGTTCATATGGTTTTTAAACAGAAGCTACAGATGGAAGAAGACAATATTGTAGGCCAGATGTTGCTGGATGTATGACTAAATGTACGTAAATGGTCAACAGAAAGCTTATATGGTCATAGCTTTCACCATAAGCGATGGTATTTAGACTGTTCCTACTGTCAGAAAGTTTTCTTTAACTTTGCCAACAAGCTAAATTATTCCACAACAAAAGAAATGCAAAAATGTTTTATGAAAATTTGGAAACCCCTTGATTGGAAGTCAGTGGTATGGATAATTTGTGCCAAGGCTTTTGATGCTGGGCTGAGATAGCTGTGGGGTGGGTGACCGAGAGAGCAGACTGTTGGGAGCTGAAAAATTACCACATTTGGACTGGAATCTAGGAATCAGTTCACCTGATGCTATGAAAAACAGAAATCCCTCAAGAGCCTGTGGGGAAGAGAAATGGTCTTTTTGTCAGTGTTATCCCATTTCCCCCTTTGTTTCATATTTAAATTTTAAATACATTTAACATTTCACCAGTTCGTGTCAGAGATTTTAAATAATTACTACATTGAGCTAAAAATGAATTTTTAACCTCTTTTCTTCAGAAGCAAAGAACATGTAAATTTACAGTTATTTTCCTGGCCCAGTGCCAAAACATCTCTTTTGTTATCATAAAGGAAAATAGAGAGATTTGATTAAAACCTTGCTCAGTAATTAAGTGTCTGTAGTTTTCCTCTTGTAGACATTGTTCCATTTTAGTGCTACTTGTTGTAAGGCTCCGTGGAATTTTAATAAATCCCTCAAATGAACCCCCAGACAGTTTTCAGGATTTTTATATACTGCGTTAGCAATTACACAAATACACTGCAAAAATAATAAACGCCTGTTAATTGCAAGCATTTAATTGTGTAGATTATTAATTTAGCATGAAGAGCAAATGACGGGCTGTATTCTGCTGCCTATTGTGGAAATCTTGCACGGATTTGTAAGTTCTGTAAGTAATTTCATTTGCAGTAATGAATGATGCATCTGGTACTCGGATCTCAAACCGAACACTTGCTGAGCAAATTTATTAATACACAGCCTTGTTCAGCGCTACCTACCCAGTGTTGCTGCTGGAAGCTGTAAGCCTGAGAAACCTACCGTAGGGAGCTTAATGACATTTTAAGCTACATGATGTGTACAGGTTGTAGAAAGACTTCATGGGGCATTTAGGAAGAGTGGGGCATTAGGGCTGCTAGGAAAAAAAATGAGAGTACAAGGAGGGGAAAGGCTACAGAGGAGCAAGCAGGTGATTGCTTTGGGGTTGAGGTTTTCTCCATTGAGCTAAAATTAACTAGGCCTTTTTCAGGTTTGGCTTGTACTTAAATAGCCTGTTAAATATCTATAGGATGTTTTTCAGTGGTGAGAGAGCCGCAGTCAGTGTCAGCCGTGTTTCCTATACTCAGCACTTGCAGGCACAAGTGCTTCAGGCTCAGTTTTTCGTTTGCTGCAAAGAAACAACGTGACTGCTGGATTGTGTCAAAGGGCTTTAGAGGGGATGGTCCATGGGACCTGTGTCAGGGGTGAGAAAGCTGATGCCTTTTTTCTCAGGGCTTTCCATTTTTCACAATTTTGACTTAGAAGACATTGCTCACATTAATCTGCGAAAGGACTCGATCATTTGTATAGATTTACATGCCATATGTAGTATCCTCCACCCATTTTGCTGCAGACACAGTGCTTGTGACGAGCCGCTAGATTTATATACCTGGATTTCCTTGAGCTTCAAGTGGAAAAGAAACCCTTCTCAGTTCTCAGTTAAGGAAGGAAGTGAGAACTGAATTATTTAAATCAGAAGGCAAGCCCTGGAGTGCAACCTGTGTCTTGTGAAGGAAACTGGGAAACGTTTGCACAGGCAAATGGAGGTGCTGGGCAGAGAGAGCTCTTGCAAAGGTGGCAGCGAAGTGCTGCGCCACAAGCACATGGAGATAAGGCATCAGCAAAGTGAGCAGTTACAGAAAAATGAGGAATCTGTAAAAGAATTCACATCTCCTCTCTCTGATGACTTCTGTGGTGGTTTGCCTAAATATGTGACTGTGATTCTGATGTATTTTAACAAAGGCTATGGCATTGCCAAAGACACGGAGGCTTGGTCAGCTGGTGTAGGTGCAGCAGGCTGTACTTCAGGATATAAAAGTGTTTCTCTGTAAGACAGCTCTGTAATTTAATAAAGCAGAGAGAAGTGCTTGCTAAACCAGAGCGGTAGCTTCCTTTCTTGTAGGCAGAATTGCTTGTATGCTACCATTAAAGCATGGTTGTTTTCAGTGGTGTTTGCAACTCCTCTGTCTCAATGTGCTAAAACCAGCTTGAGGTTTAATATCTTAAAAAAAAAAAAAAAAATTGTTGAATTTTCTTTGAGTTGTTTTTAGCTTACACAGAAAAAGTTAAGCTTGAGAGATATTTTGTGGGGTGACCTAACCTTGTGCCAGGCCAAAATACTTGCAAGGAACCAACAGGTCTCACAAGTCCCTTCTGGAGCAAACATAGTTTGGTGATCACTGCCTCTAAATGCCACTGCTCTCTGGCATTCTTTCCTCTTTCCTTTTTGATGGTGCCAGTATGAAAATAGGCTTGTGCTGCATTTTTAATTTCCCTTTAATCTAAGCTTGCTGTCTTCTACGTCATGCAGGAGTTCTTTGTGTGGCTGGGACATACGTGACAGGAGGATTTATTTCTCCCTTAATTAGGGACAGACAGTGGGTGTGAAGGCTCCTTCCGTAGCTTCAGTGGTGTCACACACTCCTACAAACAAATCAGGTAGTCACCTGCTGCAAGAGATCTCTATTTTTATATAAAAATGGATATTTAAGGCTCTGGGGAGATTATGTTGTTTATTATTGGAAGGACGTAAGCATCCTCAGCTGTAGACCAAGATGGGTTGCTGGGGAGCCCTTGGTGGTGGTCACCAAAGTTTTGTGAGGGTAGAAGGAGCTCTGGCAAGTTGGAAATGGCAAAGGGCTTTTGGTTTGTGCAGCCTGGACAGTGTGTGGCTGCTGTCTGAGCAAGTCTCCCCGGTGGCTGCCCAGTACGGCTGCTCTGCTATTTATGGACAGCCAAACTGCAAGTGCGAGCTGCAGCTCTAATTCAGCAGAATGCTGCCAGTCCCTTGCAACACTATGATTATTTTTTTTTCCCAAGGCTCAGCCCTTAGCTATGCATTTTATGCTTTTTTTTCCAGTAGGAGATTCATCTCACACGTCACACTGTTGACTGCAGTGGTGCCAGTGTAGCCCTGATGAAGCCAGAGCAGGACCAGCCTGCTGAAGCAGAGGAGGAATGTAAAACTCCTGGAAATAAAAATAGCCTGTTTTATATTTTCCATGTAAACTAAACGTGGCTGTCGGTGTGGGACTTTGCCAGGTATGCATACCGTCTGCTTCGTGACCTCTGTAGGTCTAATGCAAATAGCAGTTGACTTCAGATAATTTGATGTTATTTAACTCGTTAATTTACATCAGTCAAAAGACAAGGGGACTTTTCTGCCAGCAATAAATTAGTTTCTGGTATTGATTTACTGGTAGTGACATGAAAGAATGAGGAATGACATTTAGTATGGTTGTGTCAAAAACTATTATCTTAATATCACAGCGGTCAAATTTTAATAACAGCTGTCACGTTGCTTTCCTGAATAGGGAGTATTTTCCAAAGTAAAAAAAAAATACATGATACTGCAGGGTAATAACAGGTGGGACATGCTGTTTTTAATACTCCAGCAGCACTGCTTCTCCCTGGATCAGTTGAGATCCCTAAGTACTACTCAGAAGAAGTTATTTTCTACTTCCAGAAGAATTCTTAGGTTCTACACATGCCTCCAACTCATGAGCGCTGCTGGGCAAGTATATATGGGCATGTTGGTCTCATGCCAGGCTGCTCTGTCTGGGGTGCTCTGGGGGGTGCTCAGGGACAGAGGCTTCCCCAATGCAGGACGCAGCTTTTTCTCAGGAGTGTGTTACTGGCTTCTCTTCATACACTTATTTCACTGCCCTGTAATCTTTTTATCAAAAGTTGTTTTCTTTTCTGATGTATATCTGGCTTTCTTTTCAGAGATGGTGCATTTTCAGCACGTTTTCAAATAGTTTCTTTTGTGGTGTTTTGAAGAAATATGCCTACAGCGTAATCTGTAAAACATTTTATGCATATTAAAAAAAAATCCCGTGAAGGTCTTGTCTGCCAGAGATTATACAATGAGAGCTTTGAGTGTGCGTGATGTGTCTTGTTTGTGGAATGAAGATCCTTTGCTGTGATGCTCAGCCTTTGCAGCTGAGAGGTCTGTGCAAGGCCCATTAATTTTCCTTCAGTGCAGCATTAGTAGGTCTCAGGAGTTCGTTTATTGATGGTGGATGTTTACCATTGCCAGTATCGGGTGGAACAATCTCTCACTTCACAATATTGCTGTTGACTCTTTCTTGTCTTTTGATGATACTTAATGCTTCCTTTTATTTAGCTTAATCTGTTTATCCTTAAGGCTTCTTAAATTTCAGAAAATACACTGTTTCTTATTTGCCAAGCTGTGGCTTTTTTTAAAGAGAAAAAAAAAAGGATAAAGAAGTCTGTCTGACTTGAAGATATGTAAAGAAAGAAAAATGGACAGTTTTGTGCTGTTTATTATGCATGTCTTACTTTTGTGTGGACACCTGTAGAAAAGAAGTCCCTTGAAATTAAGTACATGCATTTTAGTTCCAGAGAAGTTATTCATTCATAAAAGCTTTATGTCTTTGTGTCTAATTCTATACCCCTAGAAATTTAAATAGGTGCTGTGTTATGACCAATCTGTTTGCTTTACTTGTTTTCTTTTCTTTCCTGTGGCCTTTTAAATAAATTGTACAATGAAAGAGTTAATTTTCCAAGCGGAAATGAATGCTAATTGTTATAAATCTTCCTAATGAAATGTTCTACACTGGTATGTAAAATGAAACGAGTCATTCTGGAGTCTGTAGTTGAGTAATAACATTTTAATGTTTTTGGAACTTCTTTAGAGATGTATTTATTCTGCCACTGTGATTTATCAGAAGTTTGACTGGCAGACTTGAACAGCCACCTTTATGTTTGTGCACTGGGAGACGTTAGGCTGAGGGAGCACGCGTGGGGTGCTTTCTAAGGTTTCCCAAGGAAAGAGGGATCTGCTGCCAATATAGCTTCTTCCAGGGTCAGGAGGACAACACACACATGCCAGATCAAACTTGGTTTGGGAAATAAAACATCGTCTTTAGGAACTGTTTGCTTCTTGAGAAAACTGGATGCATACAGCTTATCAGAAGAAAAAGCAATCAGATGGGAGTTCTATGGAGAATGTAGCCACATGAACCAAAAATCCCTGGTGTTATCAGATGAAATGGGGGTTGGACTCGAGCTCTCGAGGTCCCTTCCAACCCCTACAGTTCTGTGAAACTGCTGTATCTCCTTTCCTTGGCTTTATCTCTTACTCTGTGGTTGGCAGATATTCTTGTGCTGCAATTGGTAAATTTGAATGGGATTTATTTAATTTAACTTCAGCTGCTAAGTTCAGTCCTAGTCAGTGGATGTGGATTGAATCATCTCTGGAGATTCCTGTTTTATAAACCTATTTTAGGATCCAGTGAATCACCAGCTGAAAGTGCCTGTCTCATTGCTGATTCTAGAGGAAGCATCAATCATTACTGCAGAGCAAATGTCAAGCATATATTTGGCTAAAATTGTCATGAATCCCATCTCAGGACCCAATTAAATACACTCCACACCTTCGTTTCTGGAGTGCAACAGTGGGGAAATTTAGAGTACCTCTAAAGGCAAAATCTGTAAAATCCCATCTACCCAGGTAGGCGTCAGGCAGGTCATGGGTGTGAAACCCCCAGGAGCTCAGTGCCCACTGTACCTCCCATCCCTCCATCCAGCTCTGGAGCTCTGCCTTTCTCCCTCTGAACATGGGTCTCACCAGGCAGTTCTACTCATTCTTTAATGTGCTTACAGTCCGTGTAGCCATACACTGGCAGGTAACATGGCATTGCCGCTTACAGGCAATCTGTGTCGCTTTCATGTTTGCAGGCAGTGTTTGCCTTCCAGAGCTTCAGAAGAGAACTTGTTTTGTTTGCTGCCATTGAATGTATCTACTTCCTTCTTTGCCAAGGCATTTCTTTTGGTGAGATGTCCATTTTTATGGTATTGTGTCACCTGATTTTTGGTATTGGTCCACTTGAGTTGCTATGGCTGTTAGCTAACACATCTTCCCTCTGTTTTGTTGGATGACTTTTTAAGTGCCTTTAGTGGTTTCAAAAGCACTACACCTTTTTGTTCTTCCCTGTTGGCTGCTTTTCATTTCCAACACAGGCATTTCTTTTTCTGTAAGACACCAAGGGTGTAAGTTCCCGCAGTGGATTGTCATGGGGAGCTTGCACAGAGAGCATTATCCTGGTAAACTTTATAGTTCAGACTCTTCCATTTACTACCAACGGGCTCATGCCTCCTCTTTGGTCTCTGCTGGCATGTTGCATTAAATAAGCAGTGATAGGTGATAGCATCTCCCTCAAATCTTTCTTCCCTCCAGACAGTGCATCGTAGTTTGATGCCCTAAGCACATAAACCCTGATTTTACTCTCTGGTTACAGATTCTGAAACAGGTAAATGAGATCTGTATAATGAAAACAAGTCAACAGCCCCAAATTAATTTATTTTCAGTTGAAGCTAGCTAATGTACCACAATATCTTGACTAAAAAAAAACTCAGTGATGACCAAGGCTTGTTAAAGTTGCATCTCGAATGCACCTGGAAAGCCTTCCACCCGAGAAATGGTTATTTGACTTAAGTTTGGGTTTCAGCAGATTTACTTAAGCAATGTGTGTGAGACAGAAAAACAAAGTAGCACATTAGGACATACAGTTATTCAAGGAAGTGATGTGTCCAAGCAGCATTTGGGTGGAATTATAGTTATTTGTTGCATTTTCTAAGTACCTGGTGGCTTCCTCTGCCAGGAGCAGGCAGGGCAGGGGATGGCTGCCACCCCTGTGCCCAGGAATGAAACCCATGGCATTCCCTATGGTGTCATCTGTAAAGAGCTTGAGCCACATTTTAAATTTGTTATTCTCTAATAAACTTAGGATAAGGCAAAACATGTTGATTTTTGTCATGGTGCTGCAGTGAGTGGCACGGTGAGTGAGGACCTGGTACCGTGGTGGCCAGAGCAGTCCCTTGACCTTCTAGTTCTGCCTGGAAATACTCTCATCATGTATCTGGCAGCGGAGAGATTAAATGCTTTCAGCCAGCTACCCACGATCTGCTGGCAAGGAAATGAGTTTTCCAAAGTTTTGCATAGCAAGACCGTAGAACAAGTAAGTTTTGAAGCTGGTGATGCAGAAAAACTTTCTGCTTTAGCATTTCTGTCCTTTCAAAGAGAAAAAGAAAACTGGGTGAAGCTTGGAAGGTTAGATACCTGCATGGTGAAATGAAACACTGGCATTTCGATTAAAATCTGAATGTTTCTGCTCTTAATTCATGGTGTTTATTGTACCAACAACTGTTTTTTGTCTGTGTGTCAACAATACTGAAGTAAGTTTACAGTTTGTTTTAGCTGATTAATGCTCACACCCTTGAACTGATAGCTTCTTTTTCCTCATCTTCTTGGGGTCATCTAGATGTTGCTAGCTTATTCTTTTTAACATATATTTATGCGTACCATAAATACTTACATTTTATTATTTTTTAATCAGACTTCACAAATAATTGAACTATAACTGTTAGAGATGAGCAGACCACTGTCTTTAAATGCGCAGACCTTTAAGAAGACGGTTGGGTTGAACTAAAGAAGTCCAACAGATGACACACAATGGTGGCTAGGGCCTAGTCGCTTCTGGGGCATGGCTTCTCTTTCCTCTGCAAGGGAATATAGATTTGGTATATAGAAGAGGCTGGGATACCTCCTCCTTAGGCTTTTTTCTGGTCCTCTCAGTTAGTTCAGCACTGTGACAAAGAGACTCACCGAGAAGAAGAGTCTTACTCAAATGTCCAACACAAAAAGATACTGGGATGTTTGGGCTCCTGGTCCCATGTCTGCCTCTGTGACTGCCTCGTGCTGCTGGCCAGCCAGCATTGTCTCATCAGGACATCTCAGCCACTGCAGAGTGAATACAAGTCATGAATGGACAAAGAAAAATCTGATAGAATATATCTCTGAGCAAGTTTTGCTTGGAATTTCATAGCACCAGATGTTTTACAAGGCGTATGCAGAGATACTGTTGCCAGAGCTTGCTGAAAATGGGAAAGGGTTAAATGTATGTGGAAAACTCGATGAAAGGGGAGTACAAGGGAGGCTAAGAAAAATACTATTATTGACCATATGATGGCCATATTGTTTTCAATAGCAGATGCATAATGGAAAGAAATTGTTTTTGAAAAGGCTACAGATAAATGACAGAGTAAATAATATTAGCGTTTTCAGGAAAAAATAGCAAGCAGTCCCAGCAGATAAAGCCACATTATGGGAAATAGTGATGGAAAGAATAAGAGGAATGGGTGTTGGCACTTCAAAGCCCGCTATCTAAAGGCTGCAGTGTGACAGGGAGACCTGTCCAGTGACTACTGGGTTTCTGCCACTGGAAAGAGTATTCTGTGTTTAGATATGCCTTATCTGATAATCTAGCAACATGAAAATGTTGAGAGGCACCCAGTGTTTTATGATCAGGAGAGCCCAGGCACCATTGTGCATCAGGAATAATGAAATGGAGCTTAGCTGAAATATTTAGTTTGCCTGCATTTATTTTACCGTACTCTAAAAGCTATTTCTGTAGCTTTAGTTATCGATGTCACCTTCCACAGTTCGGATACAGTAATGGTTTTCATGGGGGGGATAATTGTACAAAGGGCTGCACTTTTTGCATAAGTACATACACTGCAGAGGGAAATGCAGGAATACAGGGGAGTGGAGAGCCAAGGGAGAGCTCTTATTGATTTCCTCTCACAAACTGCTGAAAGCTGCATGCAGGCCTGAGCCCCTGGAGAGACCTGTCCTGCTACATATATATCACTGGCTTTGACATGCCAGTGTGGGGTAGACAAAATGCCAGATTGCTTGGAAAGGGCAAAGCGTTTGCTCCTCCTCCCCTCCCACACGTGGATGCTCCTGCTCCCCTCCATCCTGTTAAATTGCAGCAATGAAAAGAAAAATATCACAAAAACTTGCAAATGGGTTTGTGTTTTTCAAAGTGACCCATGCTGGGAAAGAAAAATATGTTTAAATTTGAGTGGTAAGCTTTAAATCTGGATTGGTGGTGGAAAAGTTGGGGTGGCATGCTTGAGCACCAGTGGTGATGCCTCCCACTGACTCTCCTTCAGCTGCAGGGTCTGGCCCCGCTCCCTGAGCCACCCTCCATTGATGGGAGAAGTCTGGTGGCCAGGTGGCCATTCCCTGTGCAGAGAGTCTGGCCCCAGGTTGGAGTGTATTCACATCAGCCAGAGGGTGAGGCAGAAAAAGCAAATCTCCATCTAACTCCTTTCTGGGCTTCCCTTCCCATCATGGCTCAGGGGAGAAGGCTGCCCAGTGGCTTTTTTTCTGGTTTAAACGTGGAAATCTCCACTGGTGAGATGTCTGCAGTGTCACTCCAAGGCCGTCATGGCGTGTTGTGCACTAGCAGAGAGCATGCCCGTGATTTTCTATCGACGTTGTAGCGTCTGGGGACCAGCTCAGCTTGCCTCTATGCAGGGATAAGTGGCAGCCTCATGGCCTTGCATGGGCCAAAACAGTGCTCTGCCAAAACATCAAGTTAAATAACATAATTAATAAAAAGGTTATTGGGTTTTTTGGGTTTTGTTGCAGATAAATATTTCCTAGGCTTTCTGATTTCAACTAGAAGTAATGGGGTTTGGGTTTGCTTTTCCCAGCTGGAAGAACGTGCTCTTATACTACATTGGGTAACATCAGAGTCTTGCCAAATCGGACCAGAACAAAAGTGGCAGCTCTGGAGCACTGCTCAGTGTATCTTCGAGGAACAAGGGCAGATGTAAAGATTCCTTTACAGACACCTATAGAGTTTGCTGCTTTTAAAGCTACCTAAAAACATGAGGAGTTACAATTTTAAAGTGTTGTGCCAGTCAAATGTGGAGCTTTGTGAACATTTATTTTTATTGTCAAATCTACTTGGAAATTAGACAACAGAAGCAATCGTTTATGCATAATCCTGTAGTTTTGAAAATAGACAAAGAATTTAGAACGAGGCTTCATATTCATTTTGAAGTGGAAATGACTTGGGGGCAGGGGGGCTGGGGAGTGGAAATAGGCTGGGGGGNTACAGGCCCGACCAGACATCCTCAGCTTTGGCTGCGGAGGGCTCTTGAAACGTCTGGATCTACGCTCAGTTGTTGCTGCCAGCTTTCAGCAGGGAGTATGTGGGGCTTCTCCCCACAATTAATGTGTCTTTCTCATAAAATGTGCTTACTAGCTTTGAGGAAGGGGCTTTTTCTTCATTGCAAACCTCATGAATGAAGGGCACACTCTCCTTTTTTTTAAATATTCACCCTAATGCCTTTAGTAATAAAATCTACTTGTTAATAGATTGAAGACTGTTTCCATGGTTTTCCTACTGTGGTGTAAGCCCTGTCTGTTCTGTGAGGGAAAATAGCTGCCGTCCTCTCCAGTCCTTCCTTCAGTGCTGTTGCAGAAAGGACAGAGCAAATATGGACACAGGTGCTAGAACAGCACTGGGAAATGTGTCTGAAGAGGCCCTTGACACATATGGCTGCCTAGCTTCTTTCATAAGAGGACATTTCTTCTAAAGAAATGTATTAAGAGTGATTTCTTTATGTTTGAACTATTGGAGCTGTAGGAGAAGACATGGCAGTGTTACAATAGTACTGAGGGGAAATATCGGCTATGGCTTGGGCTTCTGATTGCTGAAGCTCCTGTGGGATTGTTTGGAACGGTGTTTGAAGTGCATGTTTCTGAACAGGCCAAAAGGTTAAAAGAGTGTGGGGAAGAGTGATGGATGGAGGAGGAGTAGGGTAAGTGTTTGTAGACTCTCCTCATTAAACAAATGTTGTATAGATACTTCAGGCTATGGGTTACTGTACACGATTTCCCATGTTCTTTGAGCCCTGGTATGCCTGTGTTTTGCCCTCTCTAATGAAACAAAAGAATACAATATCTACATTGTAATTTCTTGTCATTCATTTATTTTTAAATGGAAGGATTTTGGATCACAAATGTCTTAATGGTTAATGGAAAGAGGTACATTAAGTTTCACAAGCAGTACTTCTTAGCAGGAAGAATAAATTCAATATTCACGTTACTGTAAATATAACTTTTAATAATACATTTGCTTGCTATGTGTACAGACCAAGCAGACATAAATTCAGCAATACCATGCAACACCCAACATAAATATAATAAATATGCACACAAAAAACATGGTCTGAAAAGAGGAGTAGAAATTTGAGAGAACTGATATATATGCAAATACAACATTGTCCTGCTATAATGAAGTGTTGTCATACAGAATCAAGATATAGATTGTTACCACTTTCCCAAGAAGCTTCTTCCTTAACCAGTCTAAAGACACATATGCATCTCCCAACTTGACAAAATAAAGATTTGTATTGCTTTTATATTGCTACTCTAAGGAAAAGCTTTTTACTGCAATACGGGGAAGGGAAGGCAATAAGGTCTGCACCAACACTTTAATAATTTTATTTTTCAGTATGGAAAGCTGTGGATAAATTCTGCAGTGCTGCTACTTAAAAAATGCAGACTTCTGCCTTTGAGTGTCACTGGCAAAGCAGCAGGGTGAAGGGAACAAAGAAAATCAAAGAGAAGAGAGTTTATTTTAAAAGACATCCATAAAAATAGTGGGGTTTTAAAATTTTATTAACAATGACCTATTTAAGCTTACCTAATTTGGGTCCTGATCTTGAAAATAATTTCATGCATGCTTAACCTCAGTTGTGCTTGTTGTCAACTAATTACCTCTGTTTACAAACTACTAAGCAAGCGTAGAATGTTTGCAAAATGAGCACAATAAAAAAATTGATAAAAGCACAGATAGGTTAATGTGAACAATCAGGCAGATACATAAAGTATAAATGTTATTTCCCTTATTAACACTTGGAAATTCAGGAGATGTTAATTCCACATCTTTTCAGCCACTGTTGAATTTAATGAAGCCTTCTCTGCACCTGAAGGAATGAATAAACAAATTGCCCAACTGTAAGTTGACAGAATACTGAACTTAAATGAGTGTTATGTAAAGTATGGAGACCAGGTAGCTTTTTGACCCAAGGTCAAAAGTTGTTTGATTTGGCATGAGTCTTAGAGTTGTTGGCTTATTGCTGGCTGTTTGAATATGTATGACATTGAAGTCATTAAAATAATTCAGGTGCCACACACTAAAAGAGTAAGTGGCAGCATGGCAGTTAATTGTTACAAAGAATTAAACGCAATGCCCGGCAAATAAATGGCAAATAAATGTTACACTGGAATGTAAAATCAAAAGCAGAAATCTTAAATTGTGACTTCTGAAATAATAATTACTTCAATTGCACAAATGAAAATTTAAAATGGCCAAGATAAGTAACCCACGTTGAAGATGGGACCAAAACCTGATGTTCTCTTCCATACATCTTGCGAATGGAGAACAGACTATTGTGGATGTGATTGATGACAGACTGTATGTAAATTCTATAAAGCAAAACAATAACAGAAGAACAGAGACACTGTACATTTTGCCTTTGAATAATTGACCTCTGTGGAAGACATGCATGTTAAACTGCAGATGCAAGTGCGTAATGGATGTCAAGGTCACTGTTCAGTGGCACTGCTGGCACTGCCACGCGACTTTGACAAATGCCCAGGTTTGTGTTCTCTCTAAATCCATTTCCTGAGAGTTAGTTTGTTTTCTGTTGGTTCATTTGGTGGGCAAGAGCTGTACTGAAAGGACCTTCCCTCTGGAAGTGAGGTGGAAGTGCTGTTTTAGGCAGATGGTAACTGGCACAGGCTGTGTATCGGCACTTCTGTCCTCACGGTTCCTGGGGTCTTCTGAGCAGAGCCAGCTGGAGAGGTGAGCAGCCTCTGCAGGGATGTTTGGAAATGAATCATCTTCACTGCTTTTATCTGAAGTGCAATGAGCACAAATTTAAATTCTCCAATATTTGCAGGTTTTGTGTGACTTTGGTACAGAAGCCAGACATAACAGAGTTTGAATGGATCAGGTTCAGGTTTGTCAGAAAAGGACTGCAAACCTTGGGGTAGCCTTGCCTCAATTTTGAGTTCATCTGGATCAGTCTACGTGTTGTCAGGGAGGTTTTGGACGTTGTTGATAAGGATTCTCCCAAGTTTAATTCTACTGAATTAATGTCTGCAGCATACTGAATTGGAGTGATCGCTTGTTGTTGCTGTGTTGCCTCCTTTTTGATGGACTTGCCCCTTAGGTCACTGGGCTTTCCCTGACCCTGCTACCTGTTAAACAGGGAAAACAAAGGCAGCTCACCCAGAAGAAATAAAAGCAAATAGAAGAGAGGCAAATATAACACATATGGTATACAAATTCCAGGCTTGGAGTGTTCTTGGTAGTGAAAAGCACAGGGAAAAGATTTAGGCAGAAGAGTGATTAGAAAAATCCCACAATGATTCCTCAGTCCCTGTCTCAGCTCCTGGAGAAGGTGGGACTCTTCTAACATGAGTGGGTATCGCTGGGCTCTGGGTTACGGGCTTTAAATGACCACATAATTCTTAATATCATTTTACGCTGGACATTTCCGACAGTTTAGTATTTTTTTTCTGAGGAGGTGTTTGGAAGGGAAGATGTTGAGGAGGCTCTTCCTACTCTTCTCCTCACCAGAGCTCTAAACAGTACTTCAGGGACCAGCTCCGGTCCTCGTTTTCTTCATTATGTGACTCCTCCATGCCTGCTTTTATTCTGTGGTGCAGCTCCCCAAAGCTGCACCCAGGAGGGACTGGCAGCAGCCAAATCCCACCAGTGACACCAGGCATTCACAGCGGGGCTGGGAGCGGGAGTTCTTGTTTTCTCCATGCCCTCAGCAAAGGCAGCTGACCCTGCAAGCTGACTGGGCTTCTGTTTGGGAAAGGTCGTGCTAACAACAGGCACACTGGGGCTCTGTCTCATGTGACAGGGAGGGAGAAACCTGCACTGGGTCACAGGGAGCCGTCAGTTTTGGGGTGATGAAGGCAGCATTGTTTCCAGGCAGACACTGTCGTTTTTCCAGCCTGTGGTTCCCAGTTGCTCCCCATGCGCGATGGAGGGAGCTGTGAATTCCTGACCAGGCTGCTTGCATCACGCCTGGTTAAACAGGGGGGCTGGATGAAGGACCATCCTTCCTGGTTGCAGAAAGCTGTAAATTACACCTCGCCTTTGCTAAAGAGGCCCATTGTTTTCCGAGCTGGCAAATCACCCAGCTCAAATAAGCTTTAATTTCTCATAGGACACTATTGTTACCCTGCAGTAAAAGCTACTGTGGGAAATTTCCATAATAACTTGCCTGCAGTTTTCTGGCCTGCCTACATGGCAAATGACCTCAGGAGGAAGGACTGGCCATCTCTTGCCATGTAGCACTTGGAGCTTGGGCTCCTTTGGTCCTCCCTGGACTGATAGTAGGTGGATTTGTGTGCAACTGTGCGTTGCTGATCTTCCTCCAGTTCAAAGGACTGGGACATGAGAACGGCACAGACGCTCCCTAAGGAAGGATTTTCCTGGTGTTCAGTACCCTGGCACAAGGTACCAGATGCGTGAGGGTAAAGGAGCAAAAGCTGGTGCCGTGTCCTCAGAGCCTGGTGGAAGTGAGCCCTGTTGCATGCTGTCATCCCACCATCCCCACACGGTGCCAAAGCCTGCCAGCTGGCACCATTAGCAGCCCCATCCCAGAGCTCATGCCCCAGCCCTGTACAGGCAGCACCGCAAACGCTGCCGGAGATGCTGCTCTGCAGCCGCTGCTCAGTTTGCTGGAGGCTTCACAGGCAGAATGCACTAAACTTATTTAAATTCCCAGCAGAACATCCACATGTGCGTGGACAAGCATACAGCCAAGGCACTCGTGGATGTTTGCCTGTATTGCTTGGAAGCCTTTTGTGTCTGGCTCTGGCGCAGGCTTTTGCAAGACCCTGGTTGTCACTGTGGGGAGGGGTACCCAGACCTGCTCCTGGCACACTGCTTGAAGGGGAAAAGTGAAGTTTTGAGAAATCATTGAAGGTATTTTAGAGCTTTAGATGTTGTGGAAACGCGTGCACACCACACAAATGTAATGTTTTAATTTCAGTGTGTGGTGGTTGATTTGTTGCCCCTGCAAAATTTCTGGGCTTCATTTTGATGCCATCATCATCCCTGTCTGCAGAAGGAGCTGGCAGGTGGACCATCACACATTCCCATCTTAATATTTTACTGCAGAGAACCAATTGAAAGAAGGGTTACTGACAATCTGAAATACTTCTGCGCCCTTTTTCTGTATTAGATATGGGGTTATTTTCATTGCATTACAGTAAAAAGGAAAAAATTGTGTAGGCAAAATAATGTTTCTGAGACAACTCAAACTACAGGCTTCTTTTTTAGTCTTTCATAGAAATGAGGTAGGTCAGTTTCTTAAGTGTCAATTCATCTTTCTGAAACCATTGACTAAGAAAAAAATCTAAAACGTGTATTTAATTGCTTCATTATCCAAATGTCTTGCCATAATAACCCCTCAGTTTTTGTGATCCAGAGATGCAGAGATAATGTATCCCTTTGCATGGTTTTGTCCTTTGTTTCTTGGTAGATGTTAGTCGTGAGACCTTTTGGAAATGCTTTACTGTTTTGTTTCAGAAGTGTAGGCTAAGTCATGCTTTGGCATCTGATAAATGCATGCTCTCCATTTTTAACCTTTCCACAAACATTTTGGTAATGATTGTAGCTTTCTTTTGACTACTTGCAAGTTGTAATGTTCCTGACTGTAACCTTGTTACTGCTCTCTGGTATATTTTTGTTAAAATCTCAAGTCCAGTGTAGCTTGGAAAATCACTCACTTTAAGAACAAAGCCAGGACTGGGCTTTTAGGTGTCTGTCTTTATTTTTCAAAATCAAACTCTTGAACTTGGCAGTAGTTGTAGTTTTCATTTTACTTCAGTTGCCTACTCCTCTGTGGCTTGTATTTTATATTTTCAAGTAAAATGTAGAAGGGGTTGGCAAGCTATATCAAACAAACCTATATAATCCAGAAATATGCCAAATCTCATGGATTGTAAGTTTGTGAGATGCACTGTTTTAAAGTTCTGTAATGCAGAAGAATGTCATCCTGATCCAACACCATCTATCCCACATGCAGGAAGCATAATTTTTTTAAGTGCTGTAATACCAGTGAAAACAGCTTTTCTTCATTTCTAACTCCTTTTGGTCTTTTTCAGTACTTCCAGTCTCAGTTTACTCGGAGCACACATCTATCCATGCTAAACATGCTCGCTCCAAACTTTGCCTTGGAATGCAGACAGGTTATATTCAGCTATTTCCCATTTTTGCTTAGTTCTGCCTTCAACAGCTCTCACAGGTTTGATGCAGGCACTGGCACAGGCAGCCAGGCACAGGTACGTGAACTTGAGCAGGGCTGGAGTACCTCTGCAAGCAGGTGTGAAGGCTTGTGCATCTCCAAGGAAATCAAACAGTCATGTCTGTGAGTTGTATAAAGCAACAAGGGAAGGATTTCCTTTACTTGTCAGAGCTTTATCCTAAAGGAGTGGTACCTGCTGCACACATTGCTGGGCTCCGTAGGACTGCTTGCGGTAATTATACCTTCCTAATGCTGCCTGCTCAAAGCCCAGAATGAATTTTATTGGTTTGCTGCTTTTGTTGGTTTAAGCAGAAATTGTGAGGCAGAAGGTGGCTCTGCCAGCCCTCTCTTTTTTATGGAAGGAGCAAGGAGGTTTGCTCATGGGATTCCTTTGTCAGACACAGGACCTCCTTTCCCAGTGATCCCGCGCGAGAGCTTTTCAGAGGTAGCCTGGGATTTGTCCTGAGCCGTCTCATAGCTCAGCAGTGAGAGCGAGAGAGACTTTCAGACTTGTTACCCACTATATTTAATAACTTTTTCCCTTCTTTTTCTTCTAACCTTCTGACCAGTTCCTTGGGTGGTTTTCCCCCAGAGAGGTCGTGCTGCCAGTCCCGCAGGCTCCCAGTCCCGCAGGCTCCTTGTCCCGCAGGCATGCTTTCCGAGGCGCTGCCGTGGAGGCTCCGCAGGCTTCCTCCACAGACTTCAAAGGGCTTTTAGAAGCCTCTTGTAATTTAAGCACTCCAACCATTTTCACAGCCTTGAAATCCTTTGTAATTGACTCAGCCGATTTATGCTTTTTTTCTTTCTTGCAGTGGGAGGGAAGGAGGGTGTGGGCAGAGTAAATATGTAGCAGTAATAAAGCCTGCAGATGGCCCAGCTTCCATTACCATCCCATCAGTCTGTTTGTGCACTCAGCGGAGGTTGTGAAAGTGTTAAAGGCGCTCACTTAAGTCTTTGAGTGTCTTCACAGCTTTGGTCATGCACGGAGAATGCAGCCACCTCTGTTTCATTCTGATGTAATCTTCACATCAGCATGTGCTTTACATATATGCAAATGCCTACAATCAAGCCAATTATATATGAGTTTCACATTCAGCATCCTTTGCAGGGCAGCCTGTCACAGCCAGCACACCGACACTAGCTGAAGCTGTCATGTGCTTTAGTGACTGATAAGAGTCACATGGGAAATGTTGTTTTTTAATTGAAAACTCATTTCGCAGAATGAGTACTGCAGTTCAAAAGATTTCTCATGATCACTGGTCTCACCTTCACAAGTCTTTGTTTCATGGATTAAATCAACTTCCTTCTGTTGACAATTGCTTAGGAATTTTTTTTTCCTGGAATACCTATTTTTAAATTGAAAACTCAAAATAAGTAGGTCATACACAGCTTACTGTTTAGAAAGCCTATATATATATATATTTAAATATACTAAATTATTTAGTTATGAGGTAAGATGAAAAAGAAGATGTCAGGGGAAAAAATCTCATTACCTGCAGTGTCAACCAAGGAAGCTTTGAATTGCTTGTCTCTTAAATTAGTATCCTGCAGCTTCAAGGATATGTTCATGTATAAAATGAACACACCTGCTAGTTTAGATTGCGGATCTAATGTGTGATTAATATGCGCTTTAATTTACATTTGCCTGTATTTGCCAGAAATGCCCATGCTGGTGCTTCGCATGCATAAACACAGGCGAAACACATGGAGCAGGAACTCCTGGGCCTAATTCGTATGATTTGTCTTATCGCTTAATGGAACGGTTGTGCCCAGAGTGACAAGAATAGCCACACATCCCTCCAGCTCCCTGCTCTTGAAACAATGAAAGCTTGAATTGTATCATCTCCAAGGGAAGGAGAGAGATTACCACCCTGTGGAGACACCCTGGATAAAACAGACGGCTGTTTGTTCCTGCTCCTTCTTAAACTGCGTCCTGGCAGTTTGATGTCAGTGTCCCTGTGGCCACGTGACTCATTCTTTTCACCACTGACCTCACACACACTGGTAAGGAGACATGATGGAAGAGAGGTGGTGACAGCTTTCTCATGAACTCCAAATGGTACCTGAGATCCACTTAGCAGGGATTCAGCTGGTAGCTATGAGGGGTGGCAGGCTTCTTGATGGAACTCTCTGGTCAATGGCAGTGGATCTTTTCCCATTTTAAGGAGAACATGAGCCAGTGCAAACGGCAGTTTCTGCACTGTGCCATGGCTGAATGCAGGTTCTGGAGAGGACAGGGACATGGAGAACTGCTATCACCACTACAATAGTTGTACTGCGTCGCTGAACTGGTTTATCTCATCAGTAACCTGTCTCTGCTCCGTCACCCACCAGTTATTAATGATTAGGGGAAGATACAGCACAAGTCAGGTGTACTGTGATTCTGCCCCTCATAGAGCCCCCTAGTTTCTGAAAGTAAGAGGCAGAAGTTGTTTTATGTTCGGTCCAATGTGTGTCTGTGATCATCCCTTTTGTAGTGAATCTTACTGTTGTTTGTTACAACCTGCCGGAGCAATCAGTTCCAAATGGGAGCTATGTGCTAGGTAGAAAAGCAATAATATTTAAAAAAAATTCTTTAAAATCTGCTTCTTAATAGTTTCTTTGGGACATCCATGTTTTGTGTTTTTGCTAAATGGGAAGACGTATCACCACATATATGCTGTTCATGATTTTATAGAAATCTGTCATTCCTGGAGGGAACTTCTCCTCATAGAGTTTTGTTCATGGAAATGTTTCCACAGGTCTGTTCATCTTTACTTTTGTTATGTCCTTGATGTGTCCTCTCAGAGATAAGGTTACTGCCACTGAGTGCATTGCCAGATGGGGCTCACCATGAATTTATATGATGTTGTAGGAGTGAGGTCTCCCATTCTGTCCTAATGATTCCTCCTATCTGTTTGGTTTTAGCTTCTGGTTACTTCTAACTGTATTTCATAGGCTGAATCCTAACAGGTCACGCGTTTTTCTCTTCTTGAATTGTAGTAGGTGCACAATTATATAAAAGAGATGAATAAAAGAGATTTTTTGTATTGTTATAAATATTATTTTCCCAGACAGTGGTGTTTACCACAGCTCAGTATTTAACATTACTCACTGTGGAGGAGCTGTTTGAATACAACCTCTTGGGATAGTTCCTTTCTTCAGAGGAGGTGTGAATCTGTATCAGTAATGGAATTGCTCTTTTTCCTATAGCTTTTCCTTGACAAAAACATGGGTGAGCTAGTAATGATGTACAACCAACCTTGCCAGTACTACATAAAAGCACTGTCAGATATAAATGAAAATTACCATGTAGATCAGGAAGAAAATCAGTGGGGCCTGAGCAGTCAGCAGCCTCGGTACCTCAGAGAGATGGGCAGTCTTAGTCCAGCCGACGTGTTCTCCACACTCCCTTTTTGCTCATGTGGAACACATAGCCTGGTGACCTGAGAAAGCAAGAATGGAATGCAAAATCCATTCAATCATCAGAAAGGAAGGGAAACATCATGTTCTTAGGAAATATACTTTTAAAAAAAGATAATTGAATAGTGTGGGTAACAATAGCACTTCCATGGACTGCCTTCGTGACTTTTGCCAAGTCACACTTATTTTATTTCCTTATGTACTAAAATAAGTGTAACAAGAGGAAGTGGTGCTCTGATGTCGATTGATAGGCACTCAGTCCTTTAGATGGAAACATTTGAAATGGGATATTGTCACTGACATATACAGAAGAACAATGAAAATGCTCCTGCAAGCTGAATTTCCCTGTTCATTCTCTGGCCCAGCTAAAGGTAGATTTATGTAAAATGGTGATTTGCCATCAAAGTTATGGCACTGTGGTTGGGTGCCAGAGAGGTAGGAGTTTGTGGATCATCTTCCTTGTTTTTCATCTTATGAGATGAAATTGTTATGAGCAACATAGGAAGCCTTCTGCACCTATGACCAAAAGTTTCTTATGTGGGTTGTCAAGTATGGGGAAAATATTTTTTTCACTATATTGAGTTTCATTTATTTTACGTCATGGCTAGTAAGTGCATCCATTCTTTTGCATCCATCTTAAATGCTAAGTGTAATGTGGTCAAAAGGCTTCTATTGTTAGTAAAATCAGGAGGGGGAAGTTAGAGCAGTTCCCTTGTGTCACATCATGGTAAATTTGGAGTATAAATCTCTGTATTGACTGTGGAAGAGGAACTAGATGCAGAACTAGTTTCTTTTTTTTTTAGAACAAATAGCATATAAATTGTATATAGAGATTTACAAAGGAAAAGTCATTCACATCACGAAATTAAGTCACCTTTTTCAAGCACATTGGCATTTTTTTCTGTGAGAGCAGATTACATGTGGAAGTGACTACACAACTGCATGCAGAAAGCTGATCTTTCAGAGGCTTTTTTCAGTCTATAGTGGGTTTGCTGTTTGAAAGAAATGGAGCCTGTAAGAAGAAGTGTAATACTAAATGAGGTTTGTTTAAATGTGAACACTGCCAGCCTCCACGTTGTCCCATGCAACTTTGTTAGTGAAGCTTTGTGACCTCTTGAATTTCCATGAACAAAAGAGGAAAAGTGTTTGCTGAGGTTCTCAGATCTGCAAACCACCTGCATCTCTCTCCTGAACTTGCTACCTGTGCAACTCATTCTTCTCAGCCAGAAGCAAAGACTGCATCCTGTGTCTCGCTTTGCAGTTTAAGAAGGTGGCAGCAGCAGAGTTCTGCTCTTAATGTCTTTCAGATTGGCCTGCAGTACAGTGGGAACGGGCTGAAGGTTATCTACCTGTAGCTGAAAGAGAACAGGTTGAGGTTAAAAGGAGATGGTTTAAACGCCTTTTGGGTCCCAGTGTTACATATAGGTTCCCTGTGTCCTTTAGCTCCTCACTACTAGGGATCTGTATTTCAGATTTCCTCGGTGTGTGACAACTGTAACAGGAAGTTCCCATTACTGTTTTCCTTATTTCCACTTAGTATAAATAATGCATTGATTTATCATTACTTGTAAATTTAATCTTTATATAATAAATATATAATGGAATATACACAGTTTTCACTTGTACAGACAGCCAGCGCAGCCCATAGCTTTGCAGGAGGCCCAGTTTTATGAGATTGTTAGTCCTGCGTTGATGGGTACCCAGGTGAATAAGTAGCCTGCTTACCTGAGGATCCTTCTAGGATTTATCACCATTAGTAGATTTGTTTGAAACTGCAAACACAATGTGTGGAAACAACATGTAGTGAATCCATCTCTGAATACCCACCAGTGGGTAAGCCATGCCCTGCAGTGGCTGCGTGGGGCATGGGAACTGCTGAGGTTCCTGCTTCAGGAGGACAGTCAGGTCACTGAGGTTCAGCTCCTCATGGAAACCTCATGGCTGGAAGCAGTGTCTACCTGCAGTGTTGAGGGTGGAAGTTCGGCTCCTGTGTAATCCCAGACAGTAACATCACTGTGACTCAGGGGAGGCTCCAGCAGGGACCTGGAAAGTTCTGAGACAAAAGCAAGCCATGCCATTTTCTGTACAGCAAAGAGAGGTCAAGAAGAGAGAGGACTCTGTAAAGTTGTGTGTGCATTCTGGTGTAAGTAACTTTCTACCTGAAGAAGGTACATTAAATTGACTCTTACGCGGAAGAATAATTCGTGAAACAAGTATGGCATCAAACATGCGGTTTTGGAATAGAGTAGGTGGGGCTTGGGACAGACCTATGGCGGTCTGGAAGTCAAAGAAATGAGATTAAGGATACCATGCTGTATCTCCATCTACTCATGTATGGGAGGTATCCTTCTGACCTCATGTCTTTATATGCTCTGAGAGTGGGAAGTCAGGGAGTGTTACTGCAGAGCATATGGTATTCCCTGTATATATAGGCAGAAGTGAACCATGGCCATGGTGTACCTGGAAGAAACATGGACTTGTCTTTCATTACGTTGAGTTCACGGCAAAGGTTGTTCATCTGTCACATCCAAAACAAAAAAAAAAAAATGTGATTGATGTCCAGTGACTTCATTGATATAGTAAAAATGAATCGAATTCAATCATCTTTTTGATTAGGTGACCAAAAGACAAATAAGCTGAGCTGTTTTTCTTCTGTAATTTCCTCATACATATGTATGCAGACTGTAACTTCTGAAGTAAGTCGTTATGCAGTGCCTCGCTTGGCAAAACCCCATGATTCATAAAGGGCTGTTTGACACGCAGCTTGCAAAGGTTAAAGAGTAAAAATGTATACACAGCCTGATNAAATCTAGACTTATAGACTTGTATCCTCACTGTTAATGCTTTTTTCCTTTGTTATTACCAGCAGCGGCCCACCGGTAGCTAAAGTCTACAGAGGCACTCCTGAGTTCACTCCGATTTTTCATGGCATCGACCAGGCTTTTCTGGACTTGCCTGTGATATACACAACCCAAGNTACCATGCTGTATCTCCATCTACTCATGTATGGGAGGTATCCTTCTGACCTCATGTCTTTATATGCTCTGAGAGTGGGAAGTCAGGGAGTGTTACTGCAGAGCATATGGTATTCCCTGTATATATAGGCAGAAGTGAACCATGGCCATGGTGTACCTGGAAGAAACATGGACTTGTCTTTCATTACGTTGAGTTCACGGCAAAGGTTGTTCATCTGTCACATCCAAAACAAAAAAAAAAAAATGTGATTGATGTCCAGTGACTTCATTGATATAGTAAAAATGAATCGAATCCAATCATCTTTTTGATTAGGTGACCAAAAGACAAATAAGCTGAGCTGTTTTTCTTCTGTAATTTCCTCATACATATGTATGCAGACTGTAACTTCTGAAGTAAGTCGTTATGCAGTGCCTCGCTTGGCAAAACCCCATGATTCATAAAGGGCTGTTTGACACGCAGCTTGCAAAGGTTAAAGAGTAAAAATGTATACACAGCCTGATTTGTGAAAGTCAGGGGAATTGTTTTTTCATAGTGGAGTTACAAATGTGCTGTTTGTTATCATGCATTCTTTATATTACAGTGGTACTTAGAAGCTGTGGAGATAAGTGCTGTCCCAGGCTCTGTGTGACCTCATACAGCACTGCAACATGGGGGTTTCTCTGTCTGAAGAAGTCAGAGCCTCAGTTTTGTAAATTAATAAAATTTAGCAGAAAGACATTTCAGTGTTTGCTCTAGGAGCTGTTTGCTTTACCAAAGTTGTTTAGCAGGCAGGAACTGAAACTATTAAAACATATATATATATATATAATATATGGGTGTATATATATATATATATATATAATAAATCTAGACTTA
>VXBZ01010692.1:218274-382605 GCA_013399135.1 Heliornis fulica
GGAAAAATGAAGCACTTCAGAGGTTTCAGGAATTTATACCTCCAGTTTACTGAGATGAAAACTAATTTCACATTGGTGCTCATTGATCCAACATTTGCATTTAAAGTTTTTACAGCAGAACTCTCGTACAGGAACAGCTCTATCTAAAGAAACCAGGAGGCATTTTGGGTATAGAGGCATGGGGGCATTGCATTTCAGATTTAAATAGAAATTTGTCTGCAATTGTCTCTTCCAACTTCTTACACAAGAAAGAAATTGATAGCTACTGGGGAGAAGACACGCTGTTGTTCTGTTTTGGACTGGTACATTCCTCTCTCTAATCTCAGCTCTTGAGTCTCTCAGGTTTCAGTCTCCTGTATGAAATATATATATATATACTATATATATGTGTGTGTGTATTGCATTTCAGAGAAATAAAAGGAAATTGTGTATGCTTATCAGATTTAAAATCACAGAATACCAAGACGTTTAGACATATGTAAACATTAGCCACTCCATGAACCACTTTCTGGAGAGAAATTGTCAGGTAGGGGTTAGTAAGAGCCACACTCTCGCATGAGATGGTACTTTTGTTGTTGAAAGACTGGGAACAGAATCCTAGCAAGAAACAAGAGGAAAAGGGACTTTTACTAGCTTCTTTCTTCCTGAGGTAGGAAAAACATCTTTGTTTTCACAACCTCTTCAACCCTCTTACTTTTCTGGTTTTAATATTTTCAAACGAGATAGTCTAGGTTGAAGTGGATGTTCAAACCAGTCTCCTTCAATCCAGAGAGCATTTTGGGGAAGCTTAATTTTTGACTGAAAAGAACCAAAGAAGTTGTGTTGTCCTAAAGAAAAAAGTGACTTTTACATAAGAGCCCTTCAAAGTTACAACTAGGGAGCCAATGAAAACAAGGGAGGAAGTATAAAGCAGAAAAACTCAGTCCTAACGAGGACATAATGATTAATGGCACTGAAACAGCAACCACCATGGGGAAAGCTTTTATTTATTAAAATAGAAACGTACATAATACAGAATAAAATAACACATACAATATTATACATTTCAAAGAAGGAGATTTGTTTTTATTTTGATGTATGAAGTACTCCAAGCATGTTCTGTGTGGAATCTCTGTGTCAGGATGAATAATTCCTGTTTTTCTTTCAAACCTCTGGCCTTGGCCTGCCTGAGTCTTAACCTTACTGTAAAATTAGGTCTGTCATGTGTTCTTAGTTAAATGTAACTGATCTCTGCTTTTGGGAGCTGATAATATGTGTGTAAAGCTCACTGTGGGATAAAGGTTTGTAGTTAAGAGTTCTTTAGCTGGAAGCAGTCTGGTCAAAAGAGATGTGAGCGTGGATATCAGCAGTTGGGGTGAGTGGGCAGCAGTGTGCAGGGCTGCAGGCTGGGAGCACTGGGAGACCCCCGGCTGGAGCATTGTGTGGGGTGCTTCTCCTGGCACTACCCATCAGCTGTGTTGCCCATAGGGGAACTGCCTTGCCACTGTGATAGCGGGATGAAGTGATGAACGGCGTGTTGAAATTCTGGAATTAATTATTGTGTGAGGAGCCAAATGAGGAGGAGCTGACAAAAGTGTGTCAGATAATGAATGCTGCAGAGAAGGTATGTCATGAACTTTTCATGGCAGAGGGTACGGGGGATATTTAATTAACTTAAAAGTTGGCAAATTCACACCCAGTGTAATTACACTGTGGAATTAATTCTTCATAGAAAGTTACCAAGGCCAAGACTTCAGCCAAGACTTGAGTAAGATTCAAAATAAGATTCAAGTTGTATTTGGGCAGCTAAAGATACTCTCATCTGTAGCAATGGAAGCCAGAAGGTTTTTTCAATATCATTCTCTGAGGTTTAGGTGAGTCTCTAACACCTTTTGATCGCATGACACTTCGAGGAGAGGAAGGCTAGATTATTTTTCTTTTCCACTTCAAACTTTTACCTTACTCTAAGGTAACTAAATAGCAACCACCTTAGTGTTGGAAGACATAAAAGAACATAGGAAGGGATCCATTGTGATAATTCCCATGTTCCTGGTGCTGGGTGGGATCCTGTGATCATTCCTGTGTTTCTTACACTTTTCCATCCAAAAAAAATTAACTGCCTCTTTAGACACCCGAAGTGTGATGTTATTAGAGAAGTCAGAAAAGCCATTATTTATCTCTGGAATACGTGAAGATGTGTATCTATCTGTCTTACACAAACAGGTTTTCAGATGCCTTTCACTATTTTAAGCCTGTAACTAGGGTGGGGATTGCCCTGTAGTTAACGAAAACATTCTGATTCTTGTTGTGTTGTCCATGTTTGAGTTCCAAAAAAAAATGAATCTGTAGTGAAAACTGAGATCTTTAGATTGGGAGATAGGCTTCTCTGTGCTAGCATAAGAAATCATGTAGTAGTGGTGACATGACATGAGGCATTTCTGTGGGGCCAGACAGTGAGACTTCACAGGCTGCATGCAGAAGGGAGCAGTTGCCAGATCTGATGTTAGCCTCAGTCAGGGAGAGCCTTAGCTGATCCACGAGGATGTTAGGATGAGCAGCATCTGACAGTGCAGATGATTCATAAAGGTAAACTAAACAAACAAAAGTGAGGTGATTAAAGACCCTTGCAATGCAGCACCAGGGTCATTGGTTCTGAATGTGGCTGGCCAGGGCTCAAGTGGTGCATGGCCACCCAGACGTGGCCACCCGTGACCCACAGCAGAGCTGAGCAGCTGATGATTTGCAAAGCTGATGATTTGAAAATGTGATTCTAACACAGCCTTGAAATATAGGAGCCCCCTGGAAAGAAGAAGGGAGGAATGAGAAGAATATCAAGTCTGGATAAGAAATAAGCAGAACCAGGCATGGTTTGTGCCTAGTATTTCAGGGTTATCAAGCTATTTCTTACATATTACTGGGGCCACAAGCTGATCTGGGTGTGTTCCTTTGCTGGAGTGGGCCGAGTCAGAGGAGGTCTGTTTGGACCTGTGGCTCCGCCTGTGTAGGAGACCAGGCAAAGGTACAGCTTCAGCTGATACTTCACCCGTGTTTTGTCAGGGCTAAGTGGACAGCTGCCCGCCTCGCCCGAGCATCAGGTCATGGATTGCTGTACTTGGCTGCCAGATAGGTGCTTGTAGACACAACTTGCAGGGCTGCGGATCTTGGATTGGAGTGTACAAGTGTGCAGGCTGGTAGCTGCTGCGGGCAAGTTGGTGCATTGCTGTCTAAAACAGCACGTGAGGAAGAGTCAGTGTTTGTGTATATTTACAAGAGGTTGTAAATCCTGTCTTAATTCTTGTGTTCTTAGTTTCTATGAAGTGGCTGCCTTCCCAGGCCCTGCTAGTCCTCTTTCCCAGCTAGGACTTAAAACGGAGTATTAAATGGAGGTTCTTGTTGCTTTTCAGCATGTTAAGTGATCTTTACTGGCACTTCTAGAGTATAACTGTGTTGTAACTGCAAAAACAAATGGACTGATGGTTTTGGTAAGGTACGTTATCAGTGTTCCTTCAGTGCTCAGGCTGGCATGTTCGATGGTTTACCCACAGATCCACAAAATGAAGTAAGCCTCAATGGGAATTCCTGCAAACCAGTGAATTAAGAAACGTTTGTGGTAATTACTAGCTACCTGTCAGCTCATGACAATTGAAGGACAAGAGTGTCTGTTTTGATGTATTGATACGAACATGCATTCGGGGGCTCCCTCAAAAGCCGCTACTTCCAAACCACCATCCTTTTCCGTGAAAGCCAAACTCAAGTGCTGAGCTTCATCATCTTGGGAAATGACCTTTGCTAACGCCTGCCTGTTAGAAAGGCATTGCTAATTTTGGCTTCTAGTACAAATGAAAATGAGCACCACTCGGTAAAGGTTTGCTTGCTTTTATTTTACTAAGTATACCTATGATTTAATTCCAGATTTTTTTAATAGAAGAGCCCTGTGTTGCGCAGAAGGATGTAACAGAGAGGTGAAAGTGGTGGCTAATTTTGGTTTGCAATATTTTATTACTTTTGAAATTTAAGGGACGAAACTACAGAAGTCTCAAGATAATCTTGTTAACATATAAATCAGGAAATCAGAATTGAGGAGGAAAAGAAAATATTTGCTGGCTTATTGCAACAAATTTCTGCATCCTTATCAAGAGTAGTTGCAAGTTGGAAATGAAAAATAAGAAGGATGAGAGTATGGAAATCTGATTTTCCAACTGCACAGAAGTGTGTGCCTCAGACCTAGCAGGAATATGGAGGATTCCAAGTGCCATATTTCACAGGCACTGGAGGGTAATGCCTTCGATGAGAACAGCTGCTGTGTGCTAGCATCAGTATGAGCTGTCACATTAGGCCTGTAATAATGTCACAGACCTTTAGGAGCCTTCAGAGGTGCTACAGCAGGGAAAAAATGGAATTGTCAAATATTGTGAAAGCTGTGGAGAAAAGGGACGCCGATCACATCTTGAGGTAATTGAAGGCATGCAACTATTTCTCCTTTGTAGTTGTTTTGCAGGCTTAAGAGAGTTAGGATCTGAGTCAGCCTTTGGGTAATGGAAGTCCTTGAGTCAAAGCATGCATATTTCCAGTGCTTCATAAACACTTTGCCCACATAACAGGAGAACAGCGAGCTGCTTTTGGGCTTTTCTGTTCTTTTAGTAACACGCTTGGAATCGAGTTGAGTAACCAGATGATGTTAATTCATCTTGCACTTTGAGGTCCTCCTGGAACAAAGTGGGAAAATGACATGAATGCATTTTAGGTTACTTCTTTTAAGAGTGGAATTTCAGTACTTTGGTTCATGCAGAAATTATGCTAGAGACAGTTTGTAAATGTAGTTTTTTCGCCTAGAAAAGATGAAGTGATCTGGGATACCTTATTAACATGTATCACAGTTCACATATTGCGGGTGCCTTTAAATAGCTGTTCGTTTTATCGTATCTGGCTCTTGGATCAAATAAGCTGTCAACAAAATGTATTTTAAAATATCAGCCTAAATTGCATTTGCTAGCTGCAAAATAAGGATTAATTTTTTTGATTTCTTGAGACCAGAGGCAGATTTCATTTACTCTGCATTACCGGGACAGGCATATACTAAAACTTATAATTGGAGATAGAACAATTTGTTCTGCATACATCTTCCATAGTTTTCAGGCCCAGATTTGGTTCAAAATCTGAACTATAATTTCTCTGAATTTCAAATTAATTGCAGTAAATATTTAGCTATCTCGGGTTAGCAGGAAAATAAATACTTCCAGGAACTGTGAGATTTGGGAAGAATTTAACTTTTTATAAACCGTTTGGATAGTGTTTATTATAAATCCATTACAATGAAAGAAAAACTCAGTTTAGTTTGCTGAAGTAGGCAACTAGGTAGTATAACTGGAGTACTAAAACCAAAAATACTGCTGGGGGAAAGTCCAGTGGTAATAATTTGTAATTTTCAAATAATAAGTGGAATTGTGAAATTTATGAGTCATGGCTAGTAATGATGTTTAGGAATGGGAAGAAAATGAGATCTGGTCCACGTGTCTAAAGGAAACTTAGTGAAAAGACAGGTAAATGGTAAACCTGATATAATACAACCTGAGTTATTTTTGGTAAGGTAGGTTTTGCAAGACCTGACTGATCTCTGGCCTGTAACTAACTTTTTTTTAGACATATGAAGTTTGCCTCCTGGAGGCCAGGAAAGAAAACCTGTGGTCCAGGGTTAATGGAAAAAAAAAAAATCAAGTTGAAAAGATGCAAATCTGTGGTAAAAATGCAGAAAAAAGTAGAGAGTATGCTGTAACAACTTGGAATAAAATAAAAAAGGAGTCCATCTGAAGTTGCCATGTACCTGTCTGACACAATTTCAGCGCTCCTTAAGGATAAGGTTAGTGAAACAACGGGTCAGTTTTTCCTCAGTGAAAGTGAGCAGTGAGATTTATAAATAAAGGTGTGGCCCTTCCCTCTACACTACTTCTGTGGAAGCATCACTTTCAGGCTGCTCCATTCATTCCGTGTGCAGCTTCGTGTTGTGGCTCACTGGTCAGCAGTGGGTTCAGTTGATCTGCTTTGTAGCTGCTGTCTGATGTTGTGCTGAAGTGAAGCTCTGAGGCACAAAGTTTGAATACATTTATGAACAGAAGACATCATCAGTATACATGTGCTGTGGTGTTACAGTTCAGAAATTTCTGAGTGTGGTGTTTTCTGTGTCTAGCAGTAATATCAGAATTACTTTTCACTGGCATGAGAGAAAGTAACACAATTTTTGTACCTGATTTGGATGATTTGGACAGTTGGATGTGGGTCAGAGAATGTTGGTTAGATTCGCAAAATGCAGGTGAATGCTAACTCTATCGGTGTCTAAGCTGCAAGTGCTCTTCTGCATAGTGAAACCTGTTTCCCCAGCTAAAATAACTTTAGGGTCCATCACAGCCACCTTAGCATAATTGAAAGCTAATAAGAAATACTGTAGAAGGAGGTGTGGTGTTGGGAAATTTAGGTGACCTGTACTTTGGGCTATCTCCAGTCTGTCTCACTATAATACATCTGAAGAAGATGCCTTCATTTAATGTATGTGTTAAAGCATGTGAATCTAAACTCCCTTTCACTTACAGAGATTTCAGGCAACATCTCAGAGGGCACTCTAAGAAGGGAACTCTAAAAGTAATTTTGTTCTGCACAGAATAGTTAAAAATTTGCTGAGACAAGGAAGATGTAAGCAGCTGTTTGAAGTTGCTGGAGTGCTTGCCACTCACAGGAAGGGTGTTCACTTCGACCCGCTGTTCTTGCATGGCAGGGTGTTGGTGTGGGTGTCAGAGGAGGTCATTCCCTTTGTATGCTTTCAAAGCGAATACATTGTATACTTCAGATTTTTCTTCAAAAGAAATTAAGTTATTTTACTCTTCTCTGGAAGCTTGAAAAAGAACTGGAGTTACTGGTGACTGGAATGGAGGTAACAGGGATGTGGGCTGGCTTGTTGGTAGAGTTGGTCATCAGAACTTGTCTGGAGACTTCCTTGAGCATCATATAACATGGTTCCCATTAATTATGCTTGGTCCCTCCAAGTTCATGATTGTATTTCAGCTGTTGGAAATATGATGACAGGTGATGAGTATGTCAGGTGTTTATGGGCAATAGACATTTAGAGTTCCTTAACGCTACCAACAGACTCAGGAGGTTGTATTGAGAGTAGTAGGAAGTCACTTAGTAATGGCATTGTCATTTCTGCAGAAAAGTGTTAATATTGCCACGGAAGACACATTTCCTTTATAAATGACTACTTTTTGTTTAACTCATATGTTAAATCATATGTGCTGTTTTTAGTTTTATGGTGTACTAAAAGGGTAGACCAGATTATTGAGCTCTGCTCTCCCAAGTGATGCATTTTTAAAGACATTATGGTCACTCAGCATAGTCATTATAGTAATTCAAGTCCCTGTTCTCAACTGGTTACGGCTCCTCAATATCCTTCCACAACCATTAGCGGTCTTCTAATAGTTTGAAAAGGAGTTTTCCTGCTTCAGTTTCCCTCCTGGTAGTTGAGAAATCTGGGTTTTACTGCTTTGCATTCAGCTGTCAAAGTATGTGGAAATTTGCATTTGTATGAAGGCAGCTTTTTTTTTTTTTCCACAGAAATGGCTCTATTTTTACAAAATCTGTGGGAAGACTTTTGGATGTTTAGGCTTTCTAATACTATAGCACAACTGCTCTAAATACCTATTTTTCATATCAGCGTAATGTCTTTAACCTATATTGGAGTTAAATAAAATGATTTTAGATAATGCTGAAACAGTTCTATTACTGACTAGCAAAACTAATCTCACACGCATAAACATTATGGAAAACCCAAGTCAAAAAGTGAGAAAATCAGTGTAAAAGCTTTTTTTTTTTTTTAGTTTTTTTAGTTTTTTTTTTTAGTTTTTGGGTTGTTTTTGGGTTTTTTTTTTAGTTTTTTCAGCACATGGAAGTAGTAATTCCAAATTTCTGTTGTGAAGTGAAATTTGGGAAGGGCTCTTCAGTCATACTATGGTGCATTAAAATACTGGAAGCAAAATTATAGATGATGGGTTTAGAAATCTATTGTTTTTTGGAGTATTTGCATTCTCTTCTGAGAAGATTAACCCATTTGGACTTTAGTAATGTCCAGTAGTGAAAAAATAGTTAAAAATAAAAGGTCGCAGGAGAATTTCATAGGCTGCTTCTTAGAGAAGTGGCAAAATAAGAAATGTCCTTATTAATCCATTTTATCATCTTGCATAGTTATTGCAGGTTTTTTACTTTTGGAAAGTCTAGGTGTATTTTTCTGCTCAGAGGATGAAATATGCTCACAGACTGGTTCAGATAATGTATTTTCGATTTGGTTCCATGCATCTATTATATGTTTCTCCTTCAGGATTCCTCCTCCTCCTCCCCTTGGTTGTTTTTTCAATACATTTTCAGTGTTGGGAAAAACCGGGACACAAATCTGCAAAGTACCCAGCACAGTATAGCATTTATGGAAGTGTCTGGTTTGCTCTGAACTGTAAATTCTAAATAATGATAAGTGGAATTACTGCTGTAATTATCTTTCTTTAGGGAACGTTTTGAACTTGAATACAAAGCCTGTCTATTAAATGACATTTATCAGGAATGTTTCCTTAGGCATACTTTTCAGAATTGTATTTTATTTTTATCTTGAGCAGGATCTGACTCTGTACAGTTTGTGTTAGAGACAGGGAGAATAAGTAGAACAGAGAGAATAACTAGAACAGGCAAAATGCCTCATAGGCAACGGGAAAGTGAGTGGAGAGATGAAAGATGAGCTTCCAGCAGCTGCAAAAAGGGATATACACTTCCAGGGTGCCCTATAAGCCTTATAAAGCAATAAAGGAAGGAAAACAACATTATGAAGGGTCCTAACAGCCATAAAATTCCAAAAATGGCAAGGATTGCTTTCATTATATAAAGTGTTCGTTAAAGCTTTAAATAATGAAATAAACGCTTGCCACTGAGAATGGAAACCTTCACTGTTCATCCAGCCTCTGTTTACTTTACAGTAATCCAGGCCATAAAAGTAGTGCCACATAAAACCCTGTTCTGGGGGAGCTCCGGGATGCCCGAGGACCACACAGTCCCGTGCCCTCAGAGGAATGGGGTCCCCAGCAGCACGACCAGCTCCTGGCCGGCTGCCACCTCCACTGGTACTCGGCTCAGCCCGGCGGTAGAAGGTCTGAGTCAGAAAATCCTCAGGACTGTTTTCATTGGCTTCAGTTAGGTGTTTTGGGTTCCCTTTTGAAGGAGGTTTTGGTGTTGGGGTTTTTTTCTTTTTTTTTTTTTAATCTTTTGAAGCCCAGCCATATTTGGGGTACCGGAAGCATGCGCTGAGGACTTTTAAGACCAGAAAGTAAGTGGGGAAACTCATTAAGGGGTTTTCTGGGATTCAAGGGGGAGATACTAAAAAATGTCCTCTATGCCAAATGATTTACTACTCACTTGTTTTAAAATGCAGAATTTTAATTTAAATTAAGAATTTAGCAGGGTACGCAACAGATATTTTGTGTATCACTAGAATGGGAAGAAAGTATTTTGAACGGGAATACTTTCAAATTTCAAAAGACCTTGGATCTGTTGTTTCAGCAGAGCTAATACAGTTTACCATATCTATTAATAGCATAATCTGTTCAAATATTTTTTTCCTGAATTAGAAGCCACTTTAGAAAACATTATAAGCTGTAGAGTACACATTGGGGCACTCTTCCTTATCTGTCATTGAAATTCAGCCATTTTCTGCTTTGCTTGCAACATACAGGAACAAAATGTATTCTTGGGGAAAAAAATCAGCTCTATGTGGGTAAAATTATCATTGAAACCTTTAAGCTCCAGCATGCTCCCCTTAAAGTCACTTGGGCACTACGGTAATTTATGGTACTGTTTGTTTGTACAGTGTCATAGGTTGCTGTTTGTTTCTTCATTGTAGTTCTGAGTAGTTTTCTAAGCTGCTGCTGAGGTTAAATATCTTTTTTAAAAGACGTAGGCAAAGAAAACATTTCCTGATACATATTTCTGTGCTCACGTATACATTCTGTGAGCTCTATTTGTGTGGTTTGATACCTCTGTACTTGCACCATCCAAAATTAAATCCTTTGTCTCTTGGCGTATTTTTGGGAGACCAGACAGGGAGGCTGTCTGCATCATGAGTGGGAGAAGTAAGTGAGTCACACTTCTCTTTATGAGGAGCTTTGTTTCATTCAAATCCCTCTTGCCAAGATGCTGACACTGAATTTGAGTCATCAGCAATAAACAAGTCATACAGAAAATTGCATCTTTAGAGGGCAGAAAATCATGGGCGAAGGAAAGGCACTCACTGGCGAACTGTTAGTCTGTGTTTGAGAGGAGTTATTGACTGCATTATTTCCCATGGCGGAGTTTTCCCTAAGTGCCTTAAACTAATTCAAAGTCCCAGTCTGAAATTTCATTTTGAAACATGCATGTGTAGTGGAAACCAGCAGCATCGGTCAGGCTTTGAGACCACTGAGCACAAAATTGAGTTTTCATTGCACTAAACAAGGTGCATTATAGTCAGGGGGTGGGGATGGGCTTGGTGGGGGCTTGGTGTCATGAGCTCTTCACTTGTGCTGTGCCCTAAAAGACTGAAATCAGTAAAAAGTACTGGCATCTTCCAGAAAAATGTGAGAAATTTAGTGAAATTTATCTTGTGTTGGCATTTGGTTTAGGCTTTTTTCCCCTGTATAATGCAGTTATCTTTTTGTTAGGTATCACGGTAGCAGTCCATCAGGTCTGAACATGTTTGTGTTCAGGAAGTAAGTGATAATAGGTCACCTAATATATATTTCAGTTGAAAGGGAAACTTTGATACTTTGATATTATATCTACTTTTAAGTGTTAACTTTCATGAAAAAGTAGCACAGCACCTTATTTATCTGTGGTACCAGCATTTCTAACCACTCTAATCTGTTAAAGTGGAAAAGATTTAAAGAAGGGTGGTAATCTACAGATATTTGTCACGTGGAATCATTTTCACGTTTAATAACTTTCCTGTCAACAAAATGCTAAAAATCAAATATTCTGCTGACTACCTAAAACATGTCTTTTTTTTTTTTTTTTTTTTTCATTTTAAGGTGTAATTCCATGATCAGTCTAGGGCATGACACATAAATGGATGGAGGGGCCAGGAAAGGGGATGGGATAATGGCAATGACTTGCAGTATGAGAATTTCTTACTGCTCACAGTGTCTGTGGAATATCCCAAGGGGCTCTCTGTTACCTGGAGTTCTTCCTCACTTGTGATGAGTGTGCATGCCGTGCTTACGTTGGTCTGACCACCTCCCCCAGCTTTGGCCCATCGTCTTTGCAAAGAGGCAGAAATCCAGCACTGTTGAAGGAGAGAGAAAAATACAGTAAATTTTCAAAGAAAGTGGAGGTATAGTGCCAACAGTCGCAGTTGTGGTGAGCATAGTCAGCTGAATTTACGCTACAGTGCAGCTTTGCCAAATAAAGCTACAAAATACTTGTTGTCTGTGAGCACCAGTGTAGGAGAGCATTGCTATCCACAACTTGGGAGGTTGCAGAAACAGGGGCATGAATCACAAATACAGAGGTGGCAACTGATCTACGGAGTGCCAGAGCCCTGGGCTTGTACTTAGCTCAACTGGGCAACCTTTTTCCTTGGAGGGTCGGATAGTCTTTGGCTTGTGCTGTCCCTTTCATTGCAGAAGTGCCATTTTCCTTCTTGTGCCTGAAGAGACTCTGGAAGACTAAAAATGAGAAATGGGCTTGTTTTGTGGAAGGAGGATCAGTGTACTGCATGCCTGCTGTTCAACAGTCCTTGACAGTCAACTTTAAACACAAAAGGGGGCAAACGTTATGGGATGGTGTCTTGTCCCAGAGAGACCATGTGCTCCTGCTTCTGCATGCCCTTAGTGTTGGAGTTTTTCTGTCATGCCTCCACCCACAGCCTTGTCCCCTTCTCACACCACCTTGTGTGCAGGACTTCTCCTGGGCAGTGTTGTAGTGTGAATTGGAAATACCACTCAAAAGTAGGCAGAGGTGTAATGAGAAGAAAGCTACAGAGTGGTGCCACAAAGAGATGTAAGTTTGCAAGGGTTTTGAAGAGTTTGTTCTGTAGCAAATAGAAAACCCAACACATAGTGTCTGCCCCAAAGACGTGTGGTAAGAACTTTCATGTCTTTTGAAACGGACTTTGAATGCATGGAGCAAAGCCCTGAGATTCTGTTAGCTTTTCAAGAGAAGAAGAGTTAATTAAAAACAAAAAAGTAGCAAAAATCCTCTCTTCTCGTGCTAAGAAAGAGTAGATTATATAATCCTGTTGATATTCTCCAATGCCAAGCCTAAATTCAGTATTGTACTGTGGAAGAACATGAGCTAGGTGGACCCAACTGAAAAGGGATTTGTTCCTCAGATGATACTTGTAAATTATTGCATTAATTTGGAAAGGAACGAAGGACATAGATCAGAAGCGTTAATGTTGTGTTTAGAAGACTGTGTGAATGGTAATTTAAAGATAAGAGGAGAGATTAAGCTCACTTAACTTTTGGTGATCTGTGTTTATATTAGGAGCTTGCAGAATGAGTGCAAGCTTTGAAATGCCGTAGTTTTGCATATATTGCAATAATATTTCAGTGGTTAATCAGTTACTGTTTATATTCTGAAGTCAGTCTACCTTAAAAAATACAAATTAATACAAACACCATTAATCCTGATAAATAAAACCCAGTACTTCCCCAGACTACACGATACACTTGACTTCCACCTCAGAATCTTAATGTGATACTGCAATGAAAATTATGATGATTTTATTTGATGATTTTATGTACTGCTTTTACATGCTTCTTAGAGTTGCTTACCAGAGTGATGATGGCATGATTATATAAAGTTTAGTGATAATTTTAAATGATTTTGCTGTTGGGATTCACAAAAGTGAGTCTGGGTAGTGAATAAATATGAATATTTGAATAAAAACTTAATAACAGGAGGTAACATTTAATAGTTATCTTTCCTACTTTGGTGCCAATGAAATTGCCTGTTCTCTGCATTTCTTACTGTTAAGGACAATATAGATTTGTAGAAACTAGCAGAAGAAGCATGTAGTGCAGGAATGGATGTGGGTTCCATGAACAACATCTGAAATGTATAGCTTTCAATACCAATTTGTATATGTATATGCTACCACGTGTGAGGAAGAGTAACCAATAGTTTAACACCTGTTGTTAATAGTTTCCTATTTAAAATGGCATTGCCAACTTGCAAATACCATGGTAGAGCGGTGGTTCTCCAGAAGATTTTTATGCCCACCTTTAAGAACAACAGTAAACTAATAAAATAAAATTTTTTACTCAAATTAAGATGTGTCTGGAATGGATAAGATTTATGGTATTGGTGAGCACAAGAGATTAATGGTAATTTGTTTAGCAAAACATTAAAAGAAAAAATCACTCATATTTTGCAATTTTGACACAGATTTTTTTTTTCAGTAAAATATTTTAATGAAGTGCTATCTGTAGCTACTGTCTGGTTTGTGAGAAGCTGATCAATACAATAGAAAGGGATCTTGTTTGAACACATGCCAGAAGTGTTTAAAATGGTAAGAAATGTGCTTGAAGAGTCAGTGGGTTTGTACTTTAAAAGCTTAGGTCCTCTTGCCAACTCCAACACTTCTTCCCTTTGTAAATATGGGATGGCTATAATTTGAAGTGCTTGACTCTCACTTTCCTCATTTAAAACCACAGATATTGTGGTTGACTTCTTTTGTAGAGCAGTCTGAGATATGGTGACGAAGATAGCTGTTATTTTGAGCACTGGTTTTTATCCAGGGGTGAGAGTTTGGCTCAGGACAGGGGCAGAGAGGCCTGGAGAATTCTACCTCTTATTATTGGAACCATCCCCCTAAAAGGTTTTCCATTGAGGAACAACTTTGGAAGGTGTATTCATGCAGTTATTGATTTCAAGGTGAAGCCACAGCACACTCTCTGTACCCATTGGTGCTAATTCAGCATCCATTTACCAGAGTGTCTGGGACTGAAATGGGTATGAGTCCTCTTGGCAATGGTGGTCTTAGTTGAAGGTTGAACATGGGCATGGAAGACCATGAAAAGACATCTAGCTGAAGATTAGTACCATAGCTCCACTTTTTATGGTTTCTCCTCACCTAATCCCTTGACCTTTTACATACATGTAAGTGCAGTGTTGCAACTGGACTTGACCATCAGCTGCACAATATGTCTTAGAAGGGAGGATAATGCAGATTGGTAGGGCAGGGAAGATGGTATTATTTAAAAAAAATCTTGTAAATGTGAAACTTATGACTCTTCAGTATGCAAAAATAGCTTGTAGTGAATTTAATACATACACATTAAATGTGTGTGTTCACATCTTCACATATTTGGAAAGAAGAATCTGGATTTGAATTATTTCCAAACAAGTATTGTAACTGTTACAGGTAGAACTAGTATTCCAAACCCAGGACTGTATCACAACTTCAGTGCCAAACCTCTCCTTAACTCTAATAGACTAAAAATATATGTTTTGTTCTACATAAGTCATTATCGATCACTTTCTTTTAAGAAACTTTACAGAATGATTTTTTTTTTTATCCTTATATTTATAATAAGTTACCTGAATGACACGGTGAAGGATCATATTAATTGGATTTAAGAAATTCACACCTTTATCTTCAAAGCTTTTTAATTTATATTTAATTGTAAAGTCAGACAAAGAATGTTTATACTGCTATTTTCTGGTGGATCAGTGGTAGGTTTATTTTGGCTTGGTTTTGTTCCTCTCAGTACTGCTTAGAAATCAGTGAAATCATTTATATTGCAGAAATGATATAGCAGCAGTTTCAAGTCTTTTGTGCCTTACATGCTTGATTAGAAAAATCCCATTAATGACAGAAAATGCTAATCAGTGCTGTGTGTTTTGCCAGCCACCACAGGCCCACGCACTCTATATAATCCATTGTTTATTAACCTAACGAAGGTCATTGCAGCTTTTGAAAACTTGTGTGACGGTATCTCAGAATGGTTTTAAAACTGTGCCACTGGACTCCAGTTCTGGCATAAATCAAGGCTGGGTTTTACTTGTCAGGATGGCTCAGTCATAAATGAGTTTTTTTCTGTGTAGAATGATCATACTGTGCTTTTCATTTGTTCATTAAAATTGTCAAGACAAACAGCAGTAGTGGCTAAGCTGATGGTGCTGCCATTAAGCAGTTAGACACTGCCTTTATCCACATCTTATTGATTTTCCTTTTCTTTTCTTGGCAGGTGACATCACACAGAAGGGATATGAAAAGAAGAGATCAAAATTAATTGGGGCCTACCTGCCACAGCCTCCTGGTACGTGTATCTGTGCTTGCAATATATGAAGATGTCAAGTGTACTGATAGTTGCCACAGTAAAAAGCTGCATCTCTGAAGAAATATATATGGCAGAAACAAAGCTATTGTTATGCAGAAAAAGCTTATTCCATCCATTTTATGTATATTTATTTATATATATATATATATGTCTGCTTTGATGTGTGTGTACATTTTTTACATACTTTGCTGTGGGTTTGGCATTCGTGTCTGAAAAATAAGATCAGCCTAGGCTTGTTGGAGAGGCATTGTTTAGTAGAAGTAATGCAGAAATGCAGAGGAAAGCATGATGTTCTAACAAATTAAGACCTCAGCCACAGAAAGCTTTCTGGGCAGAGGTATATGCAAGAGTGGAGAAGAACCATGGAGCTTTGTACCTTCCTCCATTTCTGGGTTTCCTGTTCAAATCTCCCTTTTGAAGACACTAGAGAGACCGTTAACATCCCTGGAGTTCAACTTGTCCTGTAACTCATGGGCAAACAGTCTTTTATAGATAGTTGCTCTCAGCATTGAGGGATGGATTACATGTACATGTCCAAAAGGTGTAAATATATTTTAACCTATATTTAATAATGTATTTCTTCATTGAAATTATTTCCTATACATGTAAGAACTCTTCAGATTTCTTTCAGTCTTCTGAGGCACTGTATCGGGAAGTTGAAAATGTGAGATGCCACAAGCATGCCCCACATGCTTGTGGCATCTCACCTTACGGAGGCTCCACTTGGGCTTGACTGTCCTCTGAGCCCTGCTCTTTGTTGCAGGCCTGGGAACTGATTTCCTCCTTCTTTTGCAAAATCCTGCCTTTATGGTAGGGGTGGTGGATTTATATTTGAACTGCTCATGTGTGCAGGCACTTCCTTATTCTGTCTTCTTTAGGTGTATATTAGGTGGCTCCAGAGCAAAATGGCATTTTTGTGCCTTTGGATTTCACTTGGTCTGCTCTGCTGGTGGGAACTCCACAAAAGAGATCAGTGTTTCAAATGCTTTTCTGAAGCGATACAGCCTGGTCTGAGGGTGTCTGTGACACTTCCTAACCATTGGGAGCCATTAGAGAATAAAATAATCAACAGAATTACAATACCAAAGGTACAGTTAGTAGTTTATGGGAATTTATTATCTGACCAAACTGTCAGACATAATGGTAGTCTTCACAGTGTGTTCTCGTAAGCCCTACTTAGGTTTACTGACTTATGGAGAGACTGTTGCCTCACAGTAATCCTCCATGCAGTGGTGTGGTTGGTATCAATATTTGTTTATACTGTTAGTTATGCCTTGTTGTTCTTCACACAAGACAATGCTGCTGTTTTCCAGAAAGCTTATATTATTCTGCTCGAACTATATCCGTGGCTTAAACTGCTGGGATTCATCATGTGTATCATGATGAAAGGGAGGAGGTGGAGAACCCTGCAAGATTATCTTTCAAGGTCTCTGTTGCAATAATAAGATATTTCCAGTGGAAGGAGAAGCAGAGGTATCTCTGTAAGCCAGTTCTATAGTGGTCCATTCAGTAATTTGAAGAGGTCATGATTGAGAATGTAGCTGATTTAGAGCTGTTTTTAAAGATGGGATGAAGTGGAGTGAACATTTTCTGCTCTACCACTTCCCAGATTTGCTCTGGGAATGTGGATATGGATGAGTGAAGGGAGATTGTAACAGGAGGAAGAGGAAATTGTGAAATACCACCCCTTCTTTTCTTGTATGTATATCAAGCACAGTCGTTTAGCTGATAGCTAAATGGTTTGATTACAGTGGAAGACATTGCTTCTACCCTTTTAAAGTATTTTCCTCCAGAAACTGATAGTTATTTGTGCTTGGGTCTTTGCTGTCTTTGTACTTTTTGTTTGTTTTGTTGTGTTACCTTTTGGACAAAACTTGAAATAGCTCACTTGTATATTCTCCTTCTAAGACTCATCTGAACAGTTTGAGGTCCCTGCTTTCTCGGAAAGGGCAGATGAATCCTTTCCAAGAAGAAATAGGGTAACAAAGCAGATGCTGCCCTTTGTAAGCCTCTCTTAATATCTGAAGAAACATACATGACCAGTTAGACATTTAGGATTTTTTTTGTAATGCGTTTTGATGGGGAACTGCAAGAAGTTACAAGTTTGATGGTCTTGGATCTTACTGTTAAAAGGGAATAGATGCTTTAGACAAGTTTTAAAGCAGCAAGAAAATGGACATGGCTCAATTGCTGGTTTTGGAGGCATTGGGGAAGGGCAGGGACTTGCATTCTGTGATGGCATTCAGCAACCAAAAGGAAATCCCAAGGCAGTTCCCCTCTGTCAGGACATCCAGTCCTCCCCCTGCACCTTTGCTAACATTACTAACGCCCATGTTGGCAGAGTGGAACATTGACTCGCGTTGGCTCCGTGAGTGTCCCGTGGTGTCTGTGCGTGCGTGTGCGTGTGTGCTCTACTGCATGGGGGCAGCAGCTCCACTCGTTGCTGTAACAAATGTAAAAAAACTAAACGTGAATTAATTAGTTTTTTTCAACTTGTTACAGCAGCGAATGGAGCTGCCGCGGTACGGTGTAGACTGCAACACAGTGAAGGAGCTGCCAGAAGAATGCTCCGCACTGCCAACATTGGTGTCTGTGACATCCGGGAAGCGGCCGCTAGAGAGAGAGCAGCCAGCACAGCAGGAAACCGGCCTCTCTTTTATTTTCGTTTTGGTGAGCACAATGAATATATCTTTTCCAGTCCATATCTGTCTGTAACTGTGCCTCATCTGGAAGCCTCTGCTAGACACCTGCATCGATATGGTAGAGTGGGAGCTGCCATTGACAAGGCAGGACAACTGAAGGACAACACCTGGAAGGCCGTTGCCAACTTTTATCTGCCTAAGAATGTAGTGATGGGAAGGGAAAAAGAATAGTCCTTCGTAGTAACATTTCATCATGTTAAGAACTCTCTAGCATCCACACTGTGGATACTTTGGAGGAGGTTTCATACAATAAGCTGGCAAAACACAGGAAGGCATGTGCTTCAAATTCCCTTTTTGGCGCTGTCTTTTTTACGGGGCTCTGACAGGTCGAAGCCCACCAGAATCTGGAGGAAGCTGTAAAAATCTAAGCACCCCTAATTCTGTGTTGTTTTCAGGTAGAGATCTTCACCTGAGCTCAACTCACATCCAAACCATTCAGAAGCAGACTGACTTTTAGTAACAGGCATTTGGTCTGACAGAGGACCCGAGGAGGAACATTCTCCAGGGTTCTGTGGGTGCAGCGTGGACAGGCAGGGACATGCCCCTAACCGTGCAGATACCCATCCTGCCTTCTGGGGTGACCTGTGGTGGAGGCACACAGTCTGCTCCTCCACCCTTTGTAGCAAGGCTGCAAAGAATTCACAGGCCCCCAAGACACCAGATTTTCCCTTTCCAGACAAGTAGGCACATGGAGGACATCACAGTCTTGCCTGTGTGCCTGTCCATGCTCCCACAAGGCGGTCCAGACCCAGTGTAGGAAATGGCAATGGAGGGTAGTATTGTCAACTCTGTCTGGACAAGGCATACCTGTAAAAAGATGATCTCTTTGAAAAAACCTTCCCTGTTCATTTTCAAACCAATTTGGGATAATGCTGTAGAGGAGAGCCATAACAGATTCTGACCAGCTGCTCTAACCCAGATTCTCTCAAATCTGACATGATTAACTTCCTCTGCCCAAGTTTCTTTACAGGATGGGAATGATGAAATGCAATTTTAGGTTTAGCAGGGTGATACTAAACCTTATAAGTGCTAAATGTAGGCAGTAGAATGGCTATATACATATATAAACACACACACATACTGATACATACCAGTGGTCTTTTTGTTGTGCTCGTGAGGATGCTGTCAATTTAGAAAGGCAGAGCTGTTACCTTTGAGGAGTGAGTATACTCCTAATCCCAAAGAGGAGGATGGGCAGCCATGTAGCTGATACTCTACCAAGTGATGTGGGAGTTCACTCATACACTTCTTATTTTTGACAGGACAGTCCCAAAGAGTATAAAGTCACATGAGCTGTACAGCAAATACGCAGCGTGTCTGACACATGGGGGACATGCTGGATCCACTGCACATCTGCAAGTTGACTCCATAGTGCATGCACAATAGGTTTTACACATCCAGATGCTGCACAGACTGCACATATGCAAAGGACATTTGTGCTGTTCCAGCCAGTCTGTCAAACATCCAGAAATCCGGAACGGATATGCTGCTTTTGGCAGTGTTAACGGGAAAAGGGATAAGGAGAGCCCCCTTTTTCTTTCCCATTAAATCCCCACCTGCTTTAATTTAGGGAGACAACAGTCCAGCTTTGTTTCCTCAGAATGCTTTCTCAGGATGGCACTGTGTAGCTGGAGACATGCTCCACAGAGTAGTTTTTCTTTTCTTAGCGTGCCTGTATGTCAGACATCTAAAAATAATAGTGAATGCAGACCTTTACATCTGCATCTATATCCCAGTCTCTCTTGTGCTGTGACCTTTCTTGTACTGCCTCTCTAGACGAGCTGTGACAGCAGAGAGCTGAAAGAATAGCCACTTAAACAGGCATTTATTTCAGAAAATCTTTCTGAAGATTATCTTGATTAGATCAGTCAGTTCTGGGTAAGATAACATGTGGACAGCTGCTTGCATGCTATTAAGAGAAACCCTCCCTAGAAAAAAAATAACTGAATTACCTGCATCTCCCATAAACTGTGTTTTTGCCCAATTTGCCTCCAGTCTTTTGCCAGGAAATTTGATTATTCATTCGCAGAACAGAGACGATGTTTTTATCAATTAAGCTTTGCTTCTAACAGCTTAGACATGGGTGGTTCGTTCTCTCTTAATCAAATGCTGTGTCTACACTAGATTACTTTCTGTAATTTCCCATCACTGGTACCACCAGTATTGCTCTATTTGTAGCGTAACCATGTAGACCAGTCACCAGTGCTTTATTCATTATGGCTAATAAACCTGTGAGGTGCCGTGTTTAAAAGGTACCTGCTGCTACTTTCACAGGCCTAGAGACAGATCACTGCACCTGCCACTGCTGGAGCCCCAGCAGCACCAGCATAGGGAGATTTCAAGCCACACAGCACACAGAAGATAATACATTCACACAGAAGATTCCTTTACCCTATGAAGAAATGATTTTATGTACAAATACATGAACAAATTTCCGTAACCTCTGTCATTAACATGACTTACATATCTGTAATGTGTGCATATATTTGCATACTTTTCTATGTGTAAGTGTGCATATATTTGCTTTCAGCTGTTCCTGCTGTTAGCCCTTTGGGCACTCAAAGTAAACATGGCGATTACAATTTCATTTTCTCTTCCACAGACATTATTTGTATTGCAGAGATTGCAAGGAAATGCTTAAACAAACCTTGATTCTGGAATTGAAAAGAAACCAACAAACCCTTCATGTATTCACTTTATTAATAATTAGGAATATTCCTGTAACATCTGCCTTTGTAAAGACCCTATCAAGGATAACCACAAAGGGGCATTTCAGAGTATCTCTGGGTCTTGAGAACATTGAAGGGCATAGTGGATTGCACAACTCATGGGCACGTTTCTGAGTGGGAAGTTCTGAAGGCATCTGAGAAACTACCCCTTGATGCCATCACTTAAATCATGATGGTTACTGCTTTGCTTTTGCCATGCTGCCTGAGAGCCTATTATCAGTTTGTGCATTCTTTGTTTTATGATAGCACCTCTGTTTCCTATCCTGCAATAAGACCTCGTAACACTGAACCTTGTTCAAACAGAGCAAAAAAACCTAAAAACCTTCCTTCAAAGTCTGTGCACCAGAATAGTAAAGCCAAAAAGTGGGTGTAAGGGAAGAAATGAGTACATGATGGAATCAGTTAGTAATGTGGGTAGTGGTTTCAGCACTCAGCATGATGATTTTTGGGGGAGGATATTTTTAGCTCACATTGGAGTCGGAGCACTTTTCAAAGAATTGGAAGAATTTCAATGAAATATCTGTTGATGTCCATGGATACCATCTGTGAAACATAAGAGCACAGGAGGAAACATGAAGATGTTTCCTAAAAATCTAACAAATGGATGAGAAAAGATGACTCGGTTGGAGGTGAGCAGTGGAGGATAAAAGGGAATATGCCCTTGAGGGCCTTGGCACAAAGCTTGCCTGTTCTGGAGCAGAGGAGGTGGGGGCATGTGAAGAGATGGGTGGCAGGAAACTGCTGGAATTCACCATACTGGCCAAGTTTGTGTGCAGAGTACGTTGACCAGCACATTGGTGAATGCGTTGGCTGTGTGGATAGGGTGAGACTAGAGAAAAAACGGAAATTAAACATCACATGTGAATTGGAACTGTAATGTGATGTTCACCATCACTGAGACAGTGGAGGTAAAAAGAACACACTGGATCCCTGCTAAGCTAGAACTGAAAGATCAAGCTTGCAAGGAAAGGCTGAGGGGCAAGATTGAGATTGTAATAAGGAAAGAATATCATTTGAAGCATGTGCATTGTTTGAAACCAGAAGCAAGAGGAAGAGCAAGTGTGAAAGCTCACCTTTTGTGTGAAGGAAAGATTGTTAAACATACCTTATCAGAAATGGCATTTTCTTCAGGTTTATCTAGCAGAAAGTGGCTCCACTTGGTCAGGAGTATTGCATTTTAAACCTCCTTTGGCTTATTCACTGAATTCATTACTCAGGTGTAGAATTGATGGGAAGAATGAAATGCCAGGCTAAGTAACAGGTTCCACAGGGGTGGTGTGACATTTAACCTGTTTACAAAATACATGGTGTGCTCCTCACCAGGTTTTGCTTTTAAAGCTGAGCCACAAACCATTGCATAGAAGCTCAGGAAATACTTTGAAGGGAAGGTTTATCCTACAGCTTTCTCTCCTGGGATCACCTGCTCTAAGTTACTTTTAGAACAATAAATGTAACCAGCATCTAAGACTGCCTTCTATTTCTTGACAGTTAGGTGTTTCAGCTTTTGAATATTTTTAGATTAAGAAATTTGACACAGACATAGGAATAAGAGGTACATCAAAGCAACTTCTCAGCTGTCAATGAGACAATTGTCCTCGGTTGGAGAGGGCCATGCAGCCATTGCCACATGATCACCACATAGCACTGCAGTTTAGAAACAAAAAGAGATAATAAATAAGGGAGAAACAAAGAGGTAACCCCCCGCTCCCAGAAAACAAGGAAGGAAGGAAGGAGGGGAAGCTGGCTTCCAGCTGACAGATCTGTGCTTTCCATGCACCTAAAGAGAAAGCTATCCAGCTTGCAGGGGTGTTGCTTCAGAGCTTCATGGAGGCCTTTGGTTTTTTAGCTAAATACAGTCACAACAGGATCCAGCTTGCAGATTAGGATTTATAGATTGATATGTCTGCATTCTCTGCCTATGAACCTGGTATGTAAGCTCCTATTCTTATGTGAAGAGACATAGTTAATTCATTTGATGACATCCAGAGAGCTTTTCAGCTTATCCTAAAGCAGATACCTCCACTGACCATGCAGTGTGGCTCTCCAGGCTCCACTGGGCTGATGGAAATGCCTGCAGATTGGTATCTAATTCTGTGCAGGGTTTCCCATGGTATCTGAGACATCCACACAGAGCCATCACATACAAAGCAGGACTTAAAAGGAACATAAATGATTCTGGTCCAGCCAGTTATCATAGTCCACAACACCTGAAAAGACATTTGGCACCTCTGCTTAGACTCCTGAGTCCCGGCCTAGGTCTCTGGTTTCCATAATGGGAGCTTAGCTTAAGCACCTTCTTGTCGACACCTAAATATAGGTGTCTTAATCTGCAAGCTGAATCCCACATTAGCAGCATTAGAGAAATGAACTAATGCTTGTATTAAGAACGTGGCTGTTTGCCCCAGTGCACCTGGTAATGCTTATGTATGATGTGATGAGCATAAAACACTGATTTATCAGCCTTTTATATGAAATAGCCTTGCTCCAGGCATATCTATTTTGATTAAATTCTTCATGGCTTGTAATGAGTCGATAATTAGTGCTAATTATGCTTACCTGCATAAGTCCTGCTTTAGCTGAAGACTGGGGTGGACTATGGCATTATTCAGGGTGATGCCCGTTTGACAGCGCTTGGGATTGTGTCTGTGCATGGGGAACTGGCAAGGCACTGTGCTTTCTTTTGTGAAGCCATTCAATACTTTGCTGCCTCCCTAAATTTAGGAATGGATCCAAGTATGAATCCTCAAATCCCATTGTGCCACCACTTTCACCAATTCACAGATGCATCTGGGCAAAGCTGCACTTGAACAAGCATTAGCACTTAACTCACAGACCCTGTGTGCTGGCTGTGAAAGCTATCAATTTTTTGGATTTAGTTATGTTCAGAAGTAGAAATGGAAAGGAAAAAAAAAAAAGCTTGTTACTGCACTGTATTGCCAGAGCCTCCGTGGAGGTGAACAATTCCGCTGTTAACACTGCTTTGCTATTTATGGCAGCACTTCATTGGTGGTATTCATTATTCTGTGTGGCTTTTACTCCTACCCATCGCTCAGGAATGGCAGCGTGTAGGTTTTCGCTATTGTGTCCTTTGTCTCACACCATCATCGGTGCTGTGCGAGGGCGCAGGTGCTCGGGAAGCGAAGGTGTGAGTCCAGGCAGTGCCAGCTAATTCCTGCTCCAGCCCCTTCAGTAAAGACCCATCATGGGGTTGCTTACTGTCTCTGCGAAGCGGGGCAGTGCTTTGTGGTTTCTCACATTAAAGGAGCTTAGACAAGAAGGTGTCTCCCCGCAGATTGCTGGCAGAGAGCTTCTCCTCTGTATTTTAGTGCAGAATTAACTCCCTGATATAAATCTTTGCTGTTGGCGAGTCAGGTTCACATGTCCTGCTCCATACCTGGGTAGAGTTTTATTCTCTGGTTTTATATTCTTTGGAAAGTGGGAACTAAAGCCATCAAATGGTACACAGGCCTCATAAAAGCAAAAGATATTTTGATATTCTCATTGAGTTTGCAGTGGCCTTTAAGATTCCTAATGCAGGATGTTGGGGCTGTCTCTTTCCTAACTGGATGAGGAAGGTCCCTATTACCTGTTGTGACAGAACAGATTAGAAGAACAAACACATATACACAAAGTAGGAGGGAAGTCCACTAGTTAAAGTGTCTTGGTCTTGGGATTAGATGCGAGGTTTCTGTAGCCCTAGGAATAACAAGGAGCAGCATAGTCTCCAGCATGAACCAGAGGGAAGAGCCCTTTGCAGTACAAGAGGGTGCCTTAGGTGGCAGTGCTGCCTGCCCATCTGGGTGTCCTGCTGTCTTCTGCAACGGCAGGGCCACTGTTGGAGGTTACTTTACATGCACTTTTATACATCTTGAAAAAGAGCTTTATGCACTGCTCACGGCTGCTGAAGAAGACTGAGACACCTGAGGAGTCTCATAGCCACATGGCCAGTACAAGGTAACAACAGCCTTGAATGCAGTTTGTCCAGCAGCTTTCAGGTCTGTCCCCTACAGCAGCTATATGCCTCTGAAACTGATGCTTTTCCTCACAGTTTAATTTCCCCTCAGTGTTTCTAAAGCCTGTTGCATTTAATCCCCTTTTCCAGCATAATCATGATGATGTACTTCAGTAACAACACCTCGATTATATCCTTTGTTCTTTCCACATGCCATTGCCCTACACAAGTCATTTACCATGGGAAGTTGTGGCACTGCTTTCTCCAGAAAGCCTCTGTCACACATCTGCGATTGTAGGTGTATGATCTTTGGGTGTGTTTTTTAAGGATTTTGGTAAGCGCGTGTGATTTCCAGAAAGTATTTAATTCCTGACAATATGGATAGGGATTAAGACCAGTAATGGTGGTTAGCACCTTGTACAGACTGGTGTCATAATACAAAAATATAAACATAACTGGTGTAATAATATAAAAATATAAACATAATATAAAAAAAATTGGTCAAAATTTACCTAATTTTATTGTTAACCTTATATTGCTGGTTTTCAGGGTGACCCAGTAAAGAAGGAAAACCTCTATATATATAAATTAATAAATATTTATTCTGATTATTTCAGTGATTCAGAAGTTGGGTTCCTAGAATCGCAGAATGATCCTGTGATATAAAGGCTTGAGGGCAAGTGAAATTACACAGCACTAGTGTGGAGACAGAGCAGTTAAATGAAGACATTTTATTTGATTTAAGAGTATAAATAATTAATCACAATCTGAGTAGAAGAAAATTTATGGATTCACTTTTTTACACCTATGAGATTTTACTCCAAGTATGTTTTTTAGCCAACCGTCCACTTCACAAAACCAAAGCTGACTTGACATTCCTGATATTCCAGAGATTTAAGAGAGAAGCTCTATTATGACTTCTCTTTATTTTCACCAAGAAATAAGTATACAATGCCAACTTTTTAAAAAAGATGCTTTTTAAAGGGTCTATTGAAACGTAAGTGAGACTGATTGAAGTCAACAGAGCAGTTTTGCTTGGTCTGTATTCTACATAAAAATTATTGTTTCCACATAAACTCATCCTTCACAAATAAGCAGGCATCAAATAGTTTAGAAATAGTAGTGGAGAGGTTTTGCATTGTGTTTTAGTAGAAAAATATTAACATATTTCCAAGCGTTGTTGGGTTGAATCCAGTTTCAGTTTAGTAGTCATCCCCTGTACTCAGCACTGGTGATGCCACACCTCAAGTCCTGTGTTCAGCTTTGGAACCCTCACTACAAGAAGAACATTGAGGTGCTGGAGAGGGGCCAGAGAAGGGCAACAAAGCTGGGGAAGGGTCTGGAGCACAAATCTTACAAGGAGCAGCTGAGGGAGCTGAGGTTGTTTAACCTGGAGGAAGCATGTACTACAACTACCCGAAAGGAGGGTGTAGCCAGGTGGAGGTTAGTCTGTTCTCCTAAGTAGCAAGCGAAAGGATAAGAGGAAATGGCCTGAAGTTACATGAGGGGAGGTTTAGATTGGATATTAGGAAAAATGTATTTACTGAAAGAGCGGTCAGACATTGGAGCAGGCTGCCCAGGGAGGTGCTGGAGTCACCATCCCTGGAGGCGTTCAAAAAATGTGTAGGCATGGTAGTTTGGGGCATGGTTTAGTGGGGATGGTGGTTCTGGGTTGACAGTTGGACTTGATGATCTTGGGGGTCTTTTCCAATCTTAATGATACTATGATTCTGTTATTTGAATGCTTAATTATTAATAATTTAATTAATTTTAACAGATCTTTCCTACTGTCAACCCTGTATGCAAGAGGTCAGTTTTACTTCTGTCCTTACAGTTACATATAGTGTGTAACTACTTTTTAAAGGCAAAAATAATAGGAAAGAATTAATTTCCTTTCTTTAGATACTTTTGGGGTTTTGCCCTTGTGCATCACCATACCTAAGGCTCAGTGCTTCATTAACTCTGAGCTGAGTACATCACTTGGTGGGTTTGTCTGCTCTTCCCCGAGAACCAGGTAACATATTTTTCCAGTATCACAGATGCAGGTTGGCTTTTTTTTTCCTATTGTTTGTTTCAATTTTCCTGTTTAAGTAATTCACTTCACTGTTTTCTGAGAGTTGTCAGGGAACAGTAGTTTCTGAAAGTGTTTATGCATGGTGCTGTTGTTATACCACTGCTGTCATTGAAGAAGCCTTCGAGAAAATACCTATTAAAAAAAATCACTAGGACAAAGGGATGAATGCAAGATCTGAATCTCAAATACTGGATGTTTAAGCCCAGCATACTGACATATTTTAAGCCTGAGTTATTTTGCTTGGTTTGCTGGAACAGACTATTTTCAGCATGGTTTGGTGCAGTTATTGTTTATTTACTGGCCCTTGGTAGCTGAAAGTACCTGTAGATATTAATATAGTTCTTTTCCCACAGGGTGTCTCATTTCCATAGATTAGTATTATGTTGTCACCAGCTGGTATCATCCAGCCACATGAGGTTTTAGATAATATGCTCTGGCTAAGTCTTCTTAGGAACTGTTTTAACCAAGATTCAAGATCTGTTGCAGGAAAGCCTTAAGATCCATTGCAGTGGTGTCCACCTTTATTAGCACATTAAGTAATCACCAAGCTTACTTATATAGTCTGTGATCCTGGAAAAAGGTGGTCTTGGAGACAGCCAGGAATAACCACAGCAGAGAAGCTGGCCAGGGACAGGTGCTGCTAACCAATTGACATGTCACTGAGCTTTCATTTTGTACTTCTAGTGTAGACTGAACTCCTTTTCACTATTAAGTTTCTGGATTTCAATCAGAATGAGCTGGTTGGTTTGTTTTTTATTAATGCAGGGGTGGACCAGGCATTACCACAAGAACGTCGAACTCCTGTTACTCCGTCCTCTTCCTCTCGATATCACCGTCGCAGGTCCTCAGGGTCACGGGATGAGCGCTATAGGTCGGGTAAGTAGAACTGAAGACCACAGAATTGAAATGAAAATTTTAAATTGATGGTTCTGGGTTTTTTTCTTTTAAAAACAAAGGATTTTGTTGCAAGCTCATGTAGTAGCTTTATATGGGAAGTATTCACTGTACAAATACAGAGACACCATCCGAATTTGCAGGGGTGGAGTCACAAAGCCAAAGCGTATCTGGAATTGAATCTGTCAGTGAATGAGAAGGGAATAAGAAGGACTTCTACAGGTACAACAACAGTAAAAAAAGAAAGACTGGGGAAAACATGAGCCTGCTGCTGAATGTGGCGGGGTACTGTGTGACAGACGTGGAAAAGCCAGAATACTTCATGTCTTCTTTGCCTTTGTCTTTACTGGTCAGTCTGGTGTTCAGGAATCCAAGGCCCCTGAGACCAGTGGGAAAGTCTTGAGCAATGAAAATGTACCTTCCATGAAGGAAGATCAGGATGAGGAAATGTGAACAAACTAAACATGTACAAATCCATGGGCCATGATGGAATGCATCATTGGCCAGTGTTATTGTGTGGCCGCTCTCAATTCTTTGAAAGGTTGTGATAATCAAGGGAGGTTCACGAGGACTGGAAAAAAGCAAGATTCGTTCCTCTCTTCATTCCTATCTCAATCTCTGAGAAGGTGGTGGAGCAAATAATCCTGGAGATAGCTTTAATATATATGAAGGACAAGGAGGTGATTGGCAGTAGTCAGCATGGATTTATAAAGTCCTCTTTTTAGTTTGGTCAGTCCGTGCTTGATCAACTTAATAGCCTTCTCCAATGAAGTGGCTGCCTTGGAGGTTGAGAGAAGAGCAGTGGATGTTGTATGCCTTGACTTTCGTAAGACTTTTGTCAGTGTTTCTTTTAATGTCCTCATTGACAAACTAGTGAAATATGGTGAGACAGTGCACCCTTCACACACTTGCAGAGATACCAAATTGGGGGGTGGGGGTGGGTGTTATGCCCATATGGGCATAATGTCATTCAGAGGAATCTGGACATGCTGGAAGAGTGGGCAGGCAGGAATCCAGTGAAATTTGACAAAGGAAAGTGCAGTCTTGCACTTGTGGAGGAATAACCCCATGCACTTGGACAGGCTGGGGGCCCACCAGCTGGAAAGCAGATTGGTAGCAAGGTCCTCATGGCCAGCAAGGAAAGCATGAGCTAGCAAAGTGCTCTTATGGCAAAGAAGGCCAACAGTGGGCCACACTAGATGGAACGCTGCCAGCAGGTTGAGGGAGGTGGTCCTTTGCCTCTGCTCAGCACTGGTGAGGCACATCTGGAGTGCGGGATCCAGCCCTGGGCTTGTTGGTACATGAGAGAGATGGATGTGCTGGAGTGAGTCGCAACAAGGACCACAGAGATGATTAAGGAATAGAGCCTCTGGTATGTGAGCAGAGGCTACCAGAGCTGAGGTTGTGCAGCTTGGAGAAGAGAAGTTTACCCACCTGTGTAAGAATGTGTTGAGGGAGGTAAAGAAGATGAAGCCAGACTCTTTTCAGTGGTGCTGGATGAGAAACAGTAGGCACAAACTGAAATATGAAAAATTAAAGCTTAACAAAAAAACTTTTTTACTCTAAGAATGGTTAAGCACAGGTTGCCCAGAGAAGCCATGGTGTGTCCATCCCTGGCGCTATTCAAAACCCCTCTGGAAATGTCCCCAAGCAATCTGCTGTAGTGCTTTGAGCAAGGAGTTGGACTGGATGATCTCTGGAGGTTCATGCTGACTTGCACCAAGCTGGGGTTTTGTGGCACAGCTGGATTTTACTGTACTGATTCTAGTTTGGTGAATACCGTAGGAAAAATATTTCGTTTGAAGTATAGCAAGTTGAGAACATCGTTATGCCCTAAATAGAAGCACTGATTAAGGGAAGATAAAATTAATTTCAGAGCTGAACAAAAGGGTAAAATCTCATTTCCAAATGAATGGGATCCAAATCTCTTCACGATGCTGCTTCAGATATATCAAAAAGTGAAGGCAGTGATTGCTTTATAATTAAAGGAAAACTGAGCTATGAAACTTCTTTACACTTACCTTTGAAGGCATAAACTGCCTGTACTACACCTCATCTGGATGAAAGGTAGGTGTACTCAGCTGCTGTTTCAATTACTATAGGAACGGCAGCAGTACAAGCACCCTTCTCAGATGACAGCCAGAGGCAATGGCTGGTTTGTGTGCTGGTGCCTCTTGCAGCTGCAAAATGAGGGAGCTATAGGCAGCAGCAGCCCTCAGCTGCTGAGGTGGAGAGTCAGGAGGAGTCAGGGACTGAAGCTGTGGTGGGCTGGGGAGCCAACTGTGTAAGTTCTGGATTGTGTTTGAGAGATGCACCTTGCTGGACACAGTTCGGACTCGTGGAGACACAACTGGAAAATTCTGTAGTGCTCTTTATTAAACCTGTAGTAATCTCTAGTTCGTTCAGTTAGTCAAAGAACTTGACAGTCCACTTTAATGGAAAATGAAATCACAAGTGTTGGCAGAGAAAGTTCATGTATGTCCAGACTATTCTGATAAATTTGAAAAACTCCCATCTCCCCTCAGAAACCTTGGGTTCACACTGTAGATACTGCCAGTTTTTCAGTGAATGATGGTTGTGGGATCTGCATAATAATTCCTTGATATATAATATCCTAGAAGCTTCCCCTACATTCACTAAAAGTTTCTGATTTCTACTGAGTGTTTTTAAACAAGTAAAAATACTGTTTCCGAAACTGCCTAGTTTCATGGTCCTCCAAACCTCCAACTGGCTCTCCAGAGCAGTTCTGTTAAAAACCTATGTATGTGTGCATTGAAAGTCATCTGCTTGAGCTACATTACCATTTATAAATGAAGATGTTGAATCAGTTTGGGGATGGGTGACAGAAGATTCCATGCACATCCCCATCCTCCCCACGTGCCCCCTTGATACCCCAGGGGTGCTCTGAGTTGGCGATGCTGCTGCTTGGTTTCAGTCGCTGCCTGCTGCCTTAAAATGTGAGCATTTGGTCAGTGAAATGGTACATAAGGTCCTGCCTTAGGAATGGGCAAAGTGATGTGTAGAAGTAATAAAGGCACCAGCTTTGCTTCTGAGAGGGAAAGTAAGGAATTGAGTGCAAGGGATTGCTTCTTGTTAGGGCATGTGTCTCATCTGATGAGAGTCAGAACTATCCTAGAATTGAGGTGTCTTGCTGCTCTGAAGATGTTCTTGGTGTTAAACCTGGAAAGCTTGACAGTATTCTGGGGGCTCATGGCAGGACTTTGTGTTTCTACCTGGATTGCTCCATACCATGACTCCTCAGCAAGTCACTGAGCTCTCCAGAAAATTGGTTTGAGCAGATGCTGCATCTGCACTCACTCAAAACTGTATGTAACAAATGTGAACCTAAATGCAAACTTCCATTTCAATTTTGAAAAGTTACGGGATCATCTTCAAATTTATGACCAGATGAGCTTTCCTAAGATACAGTGCAATCTTCCTATCGTGAATTATGTTCTCCCTTTCTGTACATTGCCTTCCCGTGGTCAGAAGTCTGATTCCTTCTTGGCCTTATACTCTCCCTTAACTGCAGGTTACAGACTTGCAAGTCACATTTCTTATTGGTTATCTTGCCTTCAGATTCAGATTTGCTTCAGGTCTTTGTTTTGCTTGTTACTTTGCTGTGCTTAATACTTCAGCATTTCTGCTCTGATCACACCGTGATTATTAGATCCTAGCTGTTACCCAGCTTCAGTGCTTGTTATCATATTTGGCACATCTTCTTGGAAAAGGCCCAGAACAAAATGAATGCTCAGTCTTTAACCAATAAGTAGTTCACTTACAGGAAAGCATTCCCTTCCTTGGTTGTTTTTTTGTTGTTGTTGGGTTTTTTGATGGTTTTCTTTTACAGTTTATTTCAATTAACATCTGCAAACAAATCCTCAACTCCAACTCTGATCAAAGTCCTTTTCTGTCTCCTCTTGGTAAGGTTTTCCTAATTGGAAGTCTAACATCCTGAAAGTCGTCCAACTCTCCTTCCGTGCCTTTGCTTTTTACATAAATTTTGATGTCAGTGAAGATTGTTTAATGAACTCTCTTTGGAGACTCAAAATCATTGCTGCCACTGATATCACCTTCAACTTACGCTCTTTTATTATGGAAAATGTCAGACTATGACATTTTAAATACCTACCTGTTTTCTTACTTCAGTCTTTTTTATTATTATTTTATTAATGTTGTAACAGAGTTGTTCAGGAATGTAATTTGGAAAACCTGGTTTCTATGATTTTTATATTCTGAATAAAATTTGCTCTGAATTTATGGAAACATTTTTTTCCTCCTAAATGCTTCTAGTACATGTTATGTTTTGAGATAATTTGATTCTGTGAATTCAGCCTACATTGAGAATTTAGTCTAATTCTTTAAAACCAGAAAGGTTTAAAATTTCCTGGCTGCTTCTTACACAGGAAGAGAATCTGAAATTTTTATGTTTGAAAATGTCAGCTTCTTTGATCATCTTTTGGATGTCTAAAGAAATAGATAATGCTGTAAGTGTAGTAAGTGAATCAGTGTGAGGTTAAACTATATTATTTACCTTATACAAATGTAGCTGATATTAGTTCAAAAGGAGTTTTGATTTGTTTACTACTGACTATAAAAATCCTCTTAGTATTTACTCATCCTGAAACAGTGTTTGGAAAGGTTTGCCAAACGTAGATCACAGCAGCATTTTCATCTTAGGAGCTGCTGTTCCTTAGCTGCTGCGAGTACTATAACATTATCTAGGGGCTTAAGATGACACTGAAGCCAGATGTTGTGGTAGGCTGGATCAGTAACTTTTGCCAAGAGGCTTTTCTGGCCACTGGTTTCTCAGGCAAGAAAACCCAAAGGAAAACTGTCTCATCCTTCATTTCTGGCTCTGCATGCAGCATAGGTGTCAGCATCTGGCTCAAGACGTGACTGCAAATTCAGGGACAGGCTTGAGCACAAAGTTAATAATGATCATGTAGATGTAGCTGCAGTTGGACATATAACTCTGTTTCCTTAGTGCAGGTTAGAAACTGGGATTCATGGATGCTGCTGGAAGCTGCAGATCCATGGGTTTGAGGTAAGGAGATGGCAGTTATGTGGTGGAGGAAACAAGTAGGTAACCCAAATGGCTTACTTAGCTTTTGCTGTCTTACCATGCTGTCTAAATGAACTAACTCAGTCAGATACTGAGATTTTTGAAAGACGTTGGCCTATATGTCTTCCATACAGTCACGAGGGATCTGTTTGCTCCCTGGTTAGCTTTGGCTACATTCTGCTCCTGCTGACATCGACATCCTTCATAGAAGGACCTGAAGCTTCTGCCACCAGTATTTAAAGTACCACCATATAGTCTGTCTTGCTTTGGGAAGAACAGTCTTACCGATTTGGTGCTTAAAATGGCAAGCTGTTCCCCTTCTTACTCCTCCACTGTGTAGCCCTGAGCTAACGCTTCTCCAGGAGTTTGGCCTCTTGCCTATGGCTGCCTGGCTGGTGGCCTGAAGCAGAGCTGGGCTCTACTGCCACATAAAGGCTGCTGCGTGTACAGCAGTGTCTGCTGCGGTGGCAGTTCGAAGGAAATACCCCGTGGGTAAACTGGACAGATCCTTGTCATCAGAAGTGGTTTTCTTGATCAACGATAAATCTCCCCCAGGTGTGCGTTTCTCAGGCAGTTGTGGCCTGCAGGGTGTGGAGTGGAACTCAGCCTCAGAGACCTCTGGCACCTGTCTAACTCCTCTCCAGAGAACAAGGTAGTTCTCTTTCCTCAGCTGGGTGTTCAGCATGTTGAGAAACAAAATGTCAGGTCCCTGCCACCTTCATCTTGTTGAAGAGATACGCCTATGGCCTTTAGATTGTGCTAAAACAAAAAGCATCAGTTCTCCATCCCAATGATGAGAACCAGAGAACCTTCTCACATGCCAGGACCTGGCTTTTGCTGTTTCCATGCCTGTCAATAAAAGAAAAAAAGATCAAAAAAACCCCTTCAACATGCCATCCAATTGATGTAAATATACTAAAAGTATGCACCAATAAAAATTAAAAGCTAAAAAAAGTCAACATTAAATGTTAGGGAATGCAGTGTAACGTTCAAATCCCCATGCATGTGGTAGGAATGAGATAGCAGCTCTTGGCCCTATGATTTCTGCTGTAGGATTCTCCTCTGATGAGATGAGGATATGGCAGATGGGTTGGGCCAAAATTTACTGAGTGCCTTACTTCTCATGAGGTCTCTAAGAGGCTCTGAAGATCACCAGTGTTCTGCACTGCCTGGAGCAAGTGTAATGCTTAAGAAAAATGAAACCAGTGAACTCTAAAACCTGACTTCTCCAGATGTCAGAAATGATGTGGCAGCGTAAGTGAAATTACACTGCCTCTGTGTCTGAGGGTTCACGGTGTCCTAGAGGAAAAACCAGCAAACAGGAGTGCATGTGCTACATGAACTGTGTGGACAGGTTTCAAAAGGCACAGCAGTGGATGAGCACAGAGCTGGGATATGGAGAGTTGGGAGAAATACCATCTGTGGAGTCAACATCTCTCAGCTGGCAGTGAAGAGGATGGGCACTGCTGGTCAGGTGGTACCCTGACTCAGCAGGGAGCACCTCCCTTCTCCCACTCACTCTTGCTGATTGGTTTTTTTCCCTATAACTTTTCACATTTAACTTGTAAAGATGAGAAAGAAAAAAATCAGTCTGGTACACCATCCTTGGAGGGCTGCCAACGCCTGCCCCAGAGATCCCACCGCTGCAGAGAGCAGTTAGTTTTCCAAGCACACTCAGCATTTCTTTTAAAAGATGTCTTAATATAGGAGATTTTTGGAGATATGGCCAAAACAAACACATCCTAACTACAACTCTCCCGGCTCAAATTCCTGAGCCACCTTTCCCACACTGCGGTTCAATAGGGAAAAGACTGAACAGCTTATAAAGAGCATGAAATCGTTAAACTTCAAACCAAATCTTCCCAGGCTATGTTTATGGGGCATTTGAAATAAGGGAGCCACCAACAAAAGAACGTTTCCTGTAGACCCAGATACTGGAGACGTTGGCAGCAGACCTTCAGCAGCCGAACTGCTCTGCTTTGGGAGCTTTGGTCTGTGCCTTACCATGTTCTTGTTCTCATTTACTGGGAGGTAAGTGTGTGCATGAACTGTAACAAAGGTTTGCATGTTTACAGCTTACCTTTTTAATTACACTGTAAGAGTTGTAGTGCATGGTAGTGTAAAGGATGGAGTGGGAATCCTGGAGGAATCATGTTTATTGAACTGGTAGCATTTTGGATTCATAGCATATTGAACCCCTCCAAAGAAAAAGGAGAAAGAAACATGAATGTACTGTGTATCAGTATGGTACTGTGTGTGTGAAGCTAGCTCATCATAAAAAAAAATTATTTTTTTACCCTTCAAGTGAGCAGGGATTACTTGGAAGTTAATCTGAAATAATTAACCTTGCTGTAGACACACTTATTCCGAGATTAATTGATCTCCTATTTGATTTAGTTTACAAACTTAATTTCAAGCTACAACTCAATCAGGGCAGAAAGAGGTTGAAGAAAATCTTTGCAGAGATGTAATTTACATGACCACATCCTTGCTTTTGGCCCACCAGAAAAATTTGTAAGGATAATTGCAGAACTCTTGGGTGAAATTACTCAAGGATCTCCAGTGGGAAACAAATAGAAAGTTGATTTACTTCAGATCACATAATAAGGGGGCCTGGGATGAAGTCACTATGTGAAGCTGACTTGCAGATTACATTAGAAATGAGATAATAAATAAATGGAGGGATGGAAGTTATTAGTGGGAGGACTGCATGTTGGGTTTTTTTTTTATTTCAGTTATGTATAGAGTTAATACAGTTTTAGATCTCAGAGCTTAGAGAAAAACATTTTAGAATCAACTTTATTATAATACCTGAAGAATCCAAAGTAAAGCACAAACTATGCCTTTAGGCAAAACTGGCAGTGGAGTTCAGTCTTCTATCCTGGTTGCAACTGTTTCCATCCCATAACCGCGGTGTGTCATGGCCTGCCCATACAGCTTTTCCAGCTGCGTGTTCAGTTTTTACCTTCCTTCCCCCGAGAATCACAGATTATCACCAGTGCCATCCAGAGTGGGAGATGACAGCTGTGCTTGTCTTCTTTAGAGTTTCTGACCACATGAGAACATACAAAGCCTCTGGCTTCTTCATGTGCACACCAGGAGGTGCACAGGAGATGCCTGGGTGTACTTGGCAGCGGCTGACTGATGGCAAGCACAGCCCTTTGCTGCAGTTTCCTGCGCCGGTGTGGTTTGTTGGCGGCAGCACCCTAGAAGAGTCAGGTCTTTTTCCGTGGCACGTTACAGGACTGCAGATCTGTTCTAAAATGCTGAGTTTTCATTGTCAAAAAATGGTGCAGTTCCACAAAATTTGGCCCAGAATTCATGAAAAGTCAGCAGAACTTTCCCAGCATATCCCCGTATCCCCAGTTCCCAGTAAAACGTGAGGCACAATATATATACTATAAACATCCCAAGGACCGAAACTTACACACTCAGATTCTTTGCAACATCAGCAACAGTTTGTTTCTGTTAGTAACCTCCACAGCCCTCCTATAAATTAGTGTCATCTTGGAGCAGATGCCGTTCCGCTCGGTTGAGTATTGGCTGTGTTTGGGGTGAATCCCACACTTCCAAATTATTGGCACACCTGCCTGCAGCTGGAGAGAAATTAGGTGTCACACTGTTGGGGCTGCGTGCTTTCCTACTGTAATACCCTGAGAGACTGTGAAACTGTTCCGAGTCTGCTTCATTATAGCATCACCCACAGCAAAGATCTGTTTTTATATGGACTCACTTACTCTCACATTCCCAGGGGTGAGATGATTTTTCGGAGGACTGATCTGTGTTGGATGAACACAGCAATTTTCATGAAATCATTTTCTCTGTATCTGCGTGAAAATAAGTCAGTGCTGTCAGCCCAGGACAATCAAAAGACAAAGCCTAACCGTAATCTCTTCTGACGATACCACATTTACTGTGTCTCACCCTATTTAGTACGTCCTGATTGCATTTCCAATAGATGTAGCTACCAAATTATCTCTACTCAGAGTATTTACAGGCCACGTATTAGGAAATGAATTCTCAGTATATCCTTCGTTTCCATGGCAGCTACAACAAAGGTCTGATTAAACTCATGAGAGAGTTTCATGCTTTCAACTACTAGTTTCCTGTAAGGCAGCAATTGCCAACCTTTCCTCTGTATAATTACTTAGCATACTATTGCTATACTTAGCATTGCCTTATCTAGAATTTTCATGCAGAATTCACCTTCAGAAGTGCTGGTTTGTTAGTGCTGCTTTCCCATAGTATCAGTTACCTCCCTGTAGTAACTCAGAAGCTGTTAGGATTCTTGTGTTGCACTGCATGCTGATGCAGCAGTAACTGGCCTTGCTCCTGTTGCCTCCTGCAAGCTGTCCTTCCATGGTGCCACCTGTTTGCCATGGTGCCTACCCAGGAGCTGGCTCCCCTGAGACAGAGACTTATTTGTGGTTTTACTTACTTGTTAGATGTCTGACTTCAGGGCTGATCCTCTACTGCAATATAAATAAGACATAAATATGCATTATGTGTACATAAATAACCTCTTATTAAAAATCTTCCGGCATTCTCAACTCATTAGTGCAGAGCATCAACCTTCTTGATCTTAATAATCAGCCGTTCTGCAAGCAAGTCTGTTGTGTTTGTGGACTATCTTGTAAAAAGACAAGGATGCTAAACTTTCTCAGAATCCTTGGGCCTCTCCCACTCCCAGTTGTATCATTGCCTTACCAGGAATTCACCCGTAAAGTGAAGGAAGAATCTTGTTTCTGAAGGTTAAATAAATAAATAAACCCAACAAAGAAAAAAAAAAAAAACCAAAACAAAACGGCTCCAGGGAGAGACATTACATGAGACAAAGGGAACAAAGAGAAGAAATGGATGAATTGAGAGCACATCTAGTTATGTCTCTGAGCAGTTTTCTTCTTCCAGGGGTATGTTCCCTGGAGGGAGGGATGGAAGTGCCTTTACTTCAGAATTGGAAAACCAGGCTGCAGAAGACGGTGAGGACTCTGTTAGACAATTCTGCATCTGTACCGCTAATACTAGACGACAGCTTGTTTGTCCTTATTTGTGTTCCTTAAACAGCTGGTGATTTGGTATCAAGGTTTTATAATAGCTGGGAACCTGAAAATACAAGCAAAGACTATAGAAGTGATACATTTTTTCTGGAACACAGGTAGAAACAGACTGCAGCTATCTTGATTCCAGCAGTGCACAACTCCTGTCTACAGCCGGTCTTATTTCTTGTCTTAAAAAGAAACAGGGCTGCATGATAAATTAGATGCAAGAGAACTATTTGACACAAAACTGCAAGACCTGATTTAAGTACAAAAGAAGACACTGTTTTTCTTTTGTGTGCTGAGGCAATTTATGCAAGGGGTGCGAGGAACAGTTTTGTAATATGGAAATTGTTCAAGTAACTGATGGGAGGAGCACCCTGCTTCGTGATCCATGCAGAGCTGACACCCAGATCCCTGATCCGTGAGGAGGTATCATTTACAGTATGTTGAATGCTTGACATGACTGTGGAGAAAATGCAGCTAATACTGAGTAAAAGAAGCCACTGAGGCATGTTAAATGTACATAGGATAAAAACCTTAACAACCTCTCCACGTTGAGGAAGAATGCAGCTGTAATTTGTTGAATCAGGTTTTGGTTTTTAAAAAAAGAAGAGCTGAACTAAAAGGAGCAAACACATTCTGCTGAAAGCTGCAAAAGCCAGTCAGAGGACTAGGAATATGCAGCATGTTTCAAGTGTCTCAGCTGCAGTTCAGAGCTTTCAAGGACCTAACTTACTTATCTGGCCCAAGTAAAGAATGGGGCATCCCTGTTGGTGGGGTGTAAGTGGAAGGGCGAGCCAGGATCCTGCTGGACACCCAACAAGGATGCATGGTTCAGAAGAGTGCTCTTCTAGCAGCTGTAGAGAAACACGAGGTACCTGCAGCACAGCTCCATATGTGGACCAGGGAATGGCTGACCTGGTTCATCTCACAGCAGTTGCTTCAGGAAAGGATAGGCTGATTTGCTTGTAGAGATCACCTGAGCCTGGCAGGTTCTTATGTACTGTCTTCCCCAAAGTAAATGGCTAGGAGAGGACAGCTCGTAGAGCAGAAAGTCACCACTTGTTCCGGTTACAGGTATGTTTGTGCAAGTAGGAGAGGAACTATGTTCTCTGGTAAAGACTTCAGTGAGAGTTTGGAAGAGACTTCTCTTATCCCAGAGACAGTATGAACCAGACTAAAACTCTTGGCCAAGCTTGCTTCCTGTGTGCCAGCTCAGCTCCCGCCTAAATAAAAGTTGCTTTCTCCCCCCACCAAAAAATTAGGTTCCAGATCATCAACAGTGTAGGGAATAAATAGTTAAAGAATGCTGTGAGCAAGGAGTCACTGGTATGAGTGATCTGTAATTAACGCTGTTTGCTTCTGTATCTCTGGGCATTATTGTTATTTAACCTGTGAGCAGTGTGCTCTCAGCAGCTAATGCAGTTATCTCCCTAACATCTTCTGTCACCCAGTTCTCCCTGTTGAGAAGAGGTAGCCCCTTCATTAAAAACAAGCAGTCTCTGAGCACAGGGCTGCATGCCAACCAGCAACTCCCCAGTCTCCTGCTGGTTTGTTGTGCCAGAGGCATCCGTCAGAGCAGCGTGCCAGTGTATGTAGGCTCTCACTTTGTTCCACAGGAACAGAGAGGTGGGCCTGTGTTTTTTTCCATGGAAAATCAAATGCACTGGTGTGTTGAACATACACCAGTGCATCACGCTGAGAGAAAGTCTGAGATCATACTGGGTAAGGCGATGGAGGACACAGTGCCCATAGCAAGCTGATGCCATCGAGTAATGTGTGTTAGTGGGTTGGGGTTCTTTTCTGAAGCCTCAGTCAGAGAAGGAGGAGAACATTCTGCCCAGTTAAAGCAGATGCAGAGGGTGACTGTGCTACCCAGGGCACCTCCTGGGAGAGCCGGTGGAATGAGGAATTTACCTCTCTTCTCAACAGATGAGATTTTCTGACTATGGAGCACAGTGGCCAAAGCCATGGGTCACTTCTCTGGGAGTCTGAGCTCCTGGACCCTCATTCTCTATGCCAGTTTTAATTTCTCTGCCCTTTGTATTGAGTCCTCTTCTCTTGTTTGATAGATCCTTAGCTCTTTGAAGGGAAACTTTCTGCCACATGCTTGTTTTCACAGTTCCACTTCCTTTGTATTTCACTTACTGACTCGGCTCTCATAAGTATGCCTGACCTCTATTCTGTCATAGAAAGTAAAAGAGAATAAACAATTAAAAAGATTAGGATGCAATAGAGAAAAGAGTGGGGACGCAGCTATTTTGTCTTAAGTTTGCTGCATACCAGGCAGACTTTAAGAAATGTGTCAGGTTGAATACTGAACACAAGGTTGATTCCAACAGCACAAGTTAAGTAATTAGCTTTCCCAAGTGTGTTGCTTTATTCTTTCCCATTTACTGATTCCTTGATTACAAACTCACAAATTGGGTTCAACATATGGTTGATCAAGCTAAAACAGTGGAGAACAATAGCAGATAAGGAACTGCACTTTGGTTCCTACTACTATAGATAGAGGTGGTGATATTTTACTCAATACTCTAGATTTTTCATTGAGACTTTCTTGTGGAAAAGACAGGAGGGAAGAGTATAAAGATTTTGTTACCTATAGGAGGGCTTTGAAGGGTCAGGATCTGGAGTCGTTTTATCAGCTGTAACAGTGTAGTTAGAGTGTCACAGACTTCTACATGAAAGAACATTTTGCCTAAAAGCATTTTCGTTCCGCTTAGACCTAGGAGTTTTTCAGAAGGCTTGTGTGCAACTACATCAAGGTACCTCTGTGTTTGAAACTATCAGAAGTTTATAGTAGGTGAGAAATGGTAGCATGGCACACTATGAGGACAGAGAGGAGAGATGGGGCTTTTGTTGATTGGTTGGGTTTTTAAAATTAAGGATCTTTGTGGTGGGAGATATTATGGACAATATCTTCATATGTGAACAGGTTTTTCCAGGAAAATTTAACAATAACTCTTTGTGTTAAAGCAATGCTCAGTCACAATATGATGAATGCAGTTAGTCTGAGTGTGCCAGGGTAGATTGAGAAGACAGTTTGGACGCTTTTGTCAGGCCTGCAATACAGGGGGCATCACCCTGCCAGAGACAGTTTTGAATTCTAATGTGATGTTCTCTGCTGATGCTCTGTGCGATATGTGGAAAATACAAACTGCTTTGTGCTGATGGGATTGGGGAGCATAAGTCCCAAGGAAACTTGGATATGTCTTCTGACTCTGTACTGGTTTGTATCATAAATTGTTTTCATTCCTTTATTGAGCTTCTAATTTCTATTGTAAAAATTCCTATCCTTGTGTTTCTTTAGTAGCTACTAGGGACAGACTGTAGGCAAGCAGTGAGAGAGAATGGGTCACGTACAATGTGATGGAAACTGTAACCCAGTTTTTACCAAGATAAAGGTGAAGAGCTACCACACTCATGCTCAACTTTCTGAGAAGAAAACCACCAGGGTCACCCTTTGGTGAGGAATGTACATTTCAGTTTAGGTTTAAATCCATAAAACTACAAAAGATTGTATTATTAATTATATCCGAGTTAACATTGCTTGGGTTAACATCAGCAAAGTTGGCTTGTAGATGAGAAAAGCAAAGCTAAAGCCTGAAGTAAAGCAGTGTGTGTAAGGAAGGTGACACCTGAAGCCAGTACTTGGTGGGAAAACACCTACTTACTGGTTTTGCCTTGTTGTGGCTACAGGATAGATGATGTAACCCATCAGTGTTACAAGTGTAATTTTTAAGTGTCAGTCTGGCTTTCCCTCGCTTCTCTGATTCCTCAGTAGCTTGGGCTTAGTTTCTAGGTATGGAAAGCTTGAATGCTGTTCATGAGTTAATAAGTCCAGCTCTATAAAAGATTGTCAGAATAGGTTGAAGAGCATCTTCAAAACCGATCAATAGGCTTTCAATCAAAAAGATGACCATAAAAGCTCTAGGGGCTGTTACTCATTCTTACCTAATCCTTAGCCTTTGTTTCTATGCCTAGAGACACTGCCTTTAGCAAAGTTTTATTCATGAGAGAGAACATTGTGAAAAGATTTTTCATCAGAGCTTGACTGTTTCTACTGCCTGTTTTTCCTCTCCCCCTAAAGCTCTTGCTGATAGTCCCCAGAACGTCTCGGATCTCTCTTGTCTTCAGCCTTTTCTAGGCACGTGTCTTGTTTGGCTTTGTAGCCTCCGTACTCTGAGTAATGCCATTGGAATAGTTGGCCTTGCAGGCTGGGCTGGGAGCCGGTGTGCATCTTCCTTCTCCACAGTCAACTTCCCTCTTGCTTATGCAGTGTTTCTTTTCTTCTCCATTGTTTTAATTTTCCTGTGGGGTTTTGGTAGGGGTTTTTTTAGCAATCTATAGTTTGGTTTATTCCACAGTAACTCATAATAAATAAACACATCAGGCATGTGCTTTGTTAAGAAAACAATTCAGTTCCTGGACTCCCGTGGACTCATTTGAAAATCAAAACCCTGCAGAGTGTTTTTTAATTAAGCTGATGAGTTTACCTTTTTACATCAAACAAGAAATCAAAGAACTCACAAGTTCAGTGTCCAGCTGTCAACTAAGCATTTTAATAAAAATTTTTCAGTCAGCTATCCCCCTTAAAAAACTTCTGAAGAATTCACCTCCTCTTCCCTTTCCTAATACAGTAAAAATCCATCCTAAATACAATATTAAACAAGTAATTCTTCCTGTCATGATCAGAAAAATTTATTCTCTGCAAAAAATTGCTGGAGAGTTTTGGTTTTTTTTAAGGGGAAAGCTCATTTTTTACAGCTAGCTATCTAATTGCTATCCTTTGAAGGAAAACCAAAGATTTCCCTGTTTATTGGATAAGAAACATGAACTGTTAGTGAGCAGGTTCAGTCCTGTATATGTTACTGGCATTGGTGTGGAGTGAGCAGGCAGGAATTTATCTGGGGGACATGCTGTTAGGGAAAGCCTTACATTGTTGATTTTCATAGCCTGATGCTTTGCACATAAACTTTTCATCAGGTTTTAATTATAAGAAAGACATTTAACCTTGTGCTTTAAAATAATGACTTGACGGGAGAAAAATTGTTTTCTGATTTGATGTTAGCATTGCAATCTTCCTCCATTTTGGTCTGTCAGCTAAAGAGCTCTTTTAAGTATGCTTTTCCAGCTTCGGTGTTTGCTTTTCTTGCTTTGCTTTTGCTGACGTGCTCATCCTCTTCATGATTTAAAACAAAACCAAGAAACAATTCACAGAAGCAGCTGATAGCATTCTTCTTCTTAGATTTCCCAGCAGTCTTTCCACTGAGAGGTGCTTAAACCCCAGCAGAAGACAGGGAACACTATTATTGAACATGAGACGTTGCAGCTTGTCAGCAGAGTGTATTATCAAATGCCTCTGTATCATCAGGTACTTGCTGAGGGTGGACACTATTCCCTCATCAAGGTCGTTGATGAAGATGTTAAAACAAGACCACACCCAACATCTGGGGAGCACCTCTAGTCACAGGTCTCCAGCCAGACTGCTCCACTGATCACCACAAAAAGGACAGGACAGGACAGGACAGGACAGGACAGGACAGGACAGGACAGGACAGATACACTTTGCTCTTTCATGTGGATTTTCTTGGGTAACGTTGCCTGTTCAGCTCTGCCACCACATTGACACAGGAGTAGGAGACAGGCCGTGTGCTGACACACCAGTGTACAAGGCCGGTCTTCAAACTTAGCAGCGGCAGAAGTGGGACCTGCTTCATTACACTCCTGCTCAGAAATGGAAACAGCTGAATAGTACACACAATTTGCTGCCTTTTCTACAGCTGACTGGCAGCAACTGGTTAAAAGGCAATGTCTGATGTGCTTCCAGTTGTGTGCCAGATGCGCAGTATGTGGCAACTTCTTTAATCATGAGCAACATTTGTTGGCCATCACATGTTTTGCATACAGTCTCTTCATAGGAGTCTTGTCCCAAACCCATAGAAAAATGCAAGGTAGTGAACTAAAAGCAGATGTATTTCAACGTACTGTTATGGTAGCAATTAAAAGATTTGCACAAAATAAAGCAATTAATCAAAAATGTCACTAGTGTCTTTTAGACATGATGGATTACCTTTTTCAGCCTTGGGGAGGCAGACAGTGATTTATACATGAGAGGCAAAGAAGCTTTTCATGGGGAGCGCACATCATAGAGAAGGGATCTGTTGGATGCTTTGGAATAGGATGTAGGTAGTACAGAGCGCCTGCAGAGCACCAGGGCTGTCTCTACTCAGGGCGTTTATCCTTCTCATTCCACCTGGGACCAATCCTACATAATACACACCTTTCTGTGAGGAAAGCCAAGTCAATGAGATAGGAGGAGGATTTGGGAATGGAGGACCTACTGCCATTTTCATTGTGACATTTCACATACCTGTTCACTTCGTCTGTGTGACTTGTGTGTAAATTTGAAACCTCATTTATATGAAAAACAGGCAGTTAATACACCAAGCTTTCACTGGAAACAGCAATGACTGCTGAAGTAGCAGCTCTTGGTTAAACAGAGGCTTGCTCTGGGGACGTGGAGTTCCTACTCTTCCAGTATTGCAATGCCGTTCTGGGAATATTGTACAGCACAGAGGGCTTGTTTGTTGGTACGACACTTATCACTGTAGCTGCTTTCTCCATCGTGTGGAAGACTCACGCAGTCCCTCTGAGATCCCGTGTGTTCCTCCCGGCCTTCCATCACACGATATGCGTTGTCAGCCTGGCTGAGGTACCAACCAACTGTGGGCAGGTGCACCGAATGCATGAACAAACAGCTCGCTTCTGTCTGACACTAGCTTGGACTCTCTTCCCTTCCAGATGTCCACACGGAAGCAGTTCAGGCAGCCCTTGCTAAACATAAAGAAAGGAAAATGGCAGTCCCCATGCCCTCAAAACGACGTTCGTTGGTGGTACAAACATCAATGGATGCCTACACACCTCCAGGTGAGCGTCTTTCTGTATTTTATTGGAATTTAAAAATTGGTTCTTTGTGCTGTGATGAGCAAATAATCGGCCTGCGTAGCTAGTAATGGAAATGTCATTTTAAGCACACAAGCATAACACTGGGGTTTGTATGTTTGAAGTGAAGAAGGTGAACTGAATGGCTAGAAAGTCAACTGGAGCAGTTTTTATGCCTGCTTTGCCCTTGGTAGTGCCTCAACTACACTGGTCCTTTTGGTCTTATGAGGACCTAACCATGGCCAGCTTGTCATATTTTCTGCGATTCAAGTTACTTTGAAGTTTCTAGTTTACTCCCTAACACTACAGTGGGACATTGTCTTTACAATCAGTTGTGCCATTTTTTTTCTCGATTTATCTGCTCTTTTACCTACTAGACTGAAAATACCCCACATCTGATGCATTCCCATGCTCACTGAATCCAGATGGGACTCCATTCCTCACTGAGGGGTGACTTTCTACAGTTGGAAAGGTTTTTACAGTCTTTGTGGAGTGAGCCTGGGAAAGTTATTTTGGGTGTTTTGTACTGTTACTCCTCCTCTCCTGTACTGTTACTACTCATCTGTAAACACAAGATTGAAGATCTTCATAAGATTCTCAAGCACAGTATAAAGCATCACTTTATAAAGAAATGTAAAAAAAAAGATTATAAGTCTTTTATTATCCTTATTTTTGTACAATGATACACAAGCCATGGCATTGGAGCTCAAAAGCTCTCTCAGTGTGCACTTAACAACTGACTTTGTTTCAGGGCTTTCAGTTACAGACTTACTGTGTTTGCCTACCTTTGTGAGATTTTCATAATGACAGTTACCTTTAGATTTGTAACATGCCTTATTTCTGTTAAGGAAACTCCAAACCACTGCAAATTAACAGGCTGTTTTTAATTACTAGATACTTCTTCTGGTTCAGAAGATGAAGGCTCCGTACAGGGCGACTCCCAGGGAACTCCCACCTCAAGTCAGGGGAGTATAAACATGGAACATTGGATCAGTCAAGCAATCCACGGCTCTACCACATCAACCACTTCCTCCTCCTCGACACAAAGTGGAGGCAGTGGTGCTGCACACAGACTAGCTGATGTTATGGCTCAAACACATATAGGTTGGTATACAGACATTTTGAGGATGTCCAGTTTAACCTTAGTTGTGTCTCTCACATTCAACCAATGCTGCTGTATGAAATACTATAAAAGCCTTTCCTGTGGTTTTTCTTCTTGCCTTTTTTTTTTCCTATTTTCTCCTTATTACATGTGGATTAAGAACTAGTTACATAAGAACTTTTGTTCTTATTTTGTGAGGAAAATAATTTGTTCTTATTTTGTGAGGGAAAAGAAAAGCAATTTAGAATTGAGGGTAAACTTAAATTGTGTTAAACAGGGTCTAGCTGTTGGCTCCCAAATACTTTAAAAAGTGCAGTTGTAAGACTTCTTTTACTTACCACTACAAAAGATCTCTGTAGGATCCATCAGCAAGGAAAATCAGTGCGTGCAGCATTAGGAATTGCTTTCATAGGAGTTTCCCCTATTGCTGCACTACTTTTTAATTACATAGTTTGAATGATTTTTTATAATTCTGTTATCAGTATGCCCCCTTAAACATATTTTTTTTCCACCCTTAATTGAATCTAGAATACTTGGGCTGGGATATCTAGCTATTACAATGCTTGGGAAAGGCTATTATATATCTTAGGAGAAGAGAGCTGTTATTGTTATTAGTAGGTTGTTTATGTCCTTTAGAAAGATCCTAGAAAGCCAAGACTTGCTTTCCATTAGGGCTAAGCTTCACAGTCATTAATTATTTCTGAATATTGTGCCACTGACGTTGGTTTTCATTAAAATGAGGCAGCTATTTGATTAGGCACATGGAGAGCAAGGCTTGTTTTCCCTTCATTTTCCAGTAACTGCTTTTTGTTGTATGAGGCATTTGCTTTGGGTACAGCCTTGCTGGGACGGTGTATTTTGGGTTGCCCTACTGAAAATCTGTTGCAGTCTGTACTGGAACAGATAAAGTAACCTTGCTACTGTCCTAATGCACATAATAAGTGCAGTTTTGTGTGACTATTCCTCAACAGATCATTCTTTATAAAGTACATATGAGATACATGAAAGCATCTTAAATGTTCCTGATTTTATGTGCTGAAACAATGTCAGTATCCTTTTTTTTTTTTTTTTTGAGTGCAGCTTGATGTAACACCTGTATTTTCAGATAAGGAATCTTATCACCATGGTCTGGAATTGCTGAATTGCAATCAGGGGAAGAATTTCTATTGTATTCTTAAAGTCATGCTAAATGAATAGCTTAGAACCTTGTTTTAGAAACACATACACTTCTGAACACATTAATCATTGCATTTGGTTATTTTCTGTGACTTCATCTTGAAATGCTAGAGGAAATTATAGCATAGAGAATTAAATTTATCCAAACTCTAAAAGGTTGCATTACTCACACACCAAGTCTTAATGTGTCTTTAAATAAAGCTGCTTTATAATGTGACATTTCAGTAATTTTAAATCTGGCACAGTAAGTCTTCTTTTATAGTCACTGAGTTTGTGGTAAATAATACAGCATTTATGGAGCCAAATTAAGATGGCAGCATTCTGGGGAAGAGGAAAAGTACTACTTTTTTTACTTGTTTTATTGTGCCTTGTTGTTGTTGACTGGAAAGATCTCTCCTTTGAAGGAAGCGATTAAGCCTTCCTCAGTGAATACATTTTTTTATTAGTTCTGACAATAAGATACCTTAAATTGCATCTCTAGTTGGACAGTACTTCCAAAGGATATTTGTACACAAAGTATGAGGGATAAGATGACAGATTGAGACTGTAATCTTAAGGTTACCATCAGTTCTTGTTGCTAAGATCATTGGAAATGTAAGAGAAGCTGCACAGATGATAACTGTAAGATGTGTTTCTTCATGGGTGAACTGTTTTCTGTAACAACTGGAAATTAAATGGCTCTTCTGTTTCTTTTCAATCCAAAGAGGTGGGTTTTGCGTTTAGATGTATTCTAAGAGGTAATAGGTTTGAAGTATTCCCACAGATAGCCTTGCTTTATCAGAAGCACTGTGCCATTGATCATAGATGAATAATTCTCTTCAGTAGGAGAGCAGGTGAAAGGAAAGAGTAATCCTGCTCTCTGAAGCTCCTCAGCTGCTGGAGACAATTTGTTCTTGATCCCAAAAACTTATCCCATGACTTGATGTTTCTTTGGTCCAGGGAGTTGTTCTCTGGAGAGAGATGAGCCTGCAAGAAAGAAATCTTCTGTAAATATGTAAGGACATCCTGCCATACTCTGAAGATGCCAATTTTGATAAATACAAATTTAAGGAGCAACAGGAAAGACCTTTAATGATAACCAAAGAAAGCGCTCCATTTTGATATCCATTAGGATTTGACCTCTGGAGTGCATCACAGATTCAAAGGGAGATTTTTCCAATTTGAGTACTGTAATGCAGTCCTGAGAAGGGATTTGATAGAAAGCTTGGCTATAATATAACCTCAGTTCAGCTTCGTGTATCATTTAGATGATTTGTGTAAGCTATTATATGCTTTTAATGTTACACTGTTCATTTAATTTGGCTGTTGCTGCTCTATTTATGGCCAAAGTTCTGATTTAGGATAGAATTCCTTTAAATACTTTTCAGCTTTAGGATGCTCAGGTGGCTGTACTGAGCTAGAGAGAGAATCTCTAGTTTGGCAAAGGTATCACAATGTGTTGGATAATTCTTGAATTTAGAGGTCAAACCAGTGAAATCTGTAAGAAATATCCAATATTCTGACCTGTCCTTGGGTTAGTGCTATATATATATTTCTAAGGTCTTTAAGCTCTCATTTGTCTGTATTATATTTTTTTTGTCTATGCATATATAAAAATCAAGAAGAGAAAGCACATTCCAAAGCTCAGAAAGCTCATGTAATGAAAACCATACAGCGCTTACCCATGACAATAAATTTTATACAAAGAGTTAAAATCTCACTACGTATTTTTGATCCTGTAGGTTCATTTAATATTTCTTTTATATCCTTCAAATGTGTGTCTGTTTGAAAATCAAAGGTCTCTATGCAAACTAAGGGCTACATAGAGCTCTAATAAAGAAAATTTATAAACTTGTGCATAAGGCACAACTGAGTGTTCTCCAACAACCTTAAAATTTATATGTGCTCTGAGAGGGAATACTCACTCACAATACAGAAGGCTAGTAATAGACTAGACTTATAATACTGTCACCTGGACATCAGTTGATGAGATATCCAGTTGGTGGGAAAAGTCACAGCTCTGACTATTTCCATTCCACAACAACCAGAACAGCAGCTTATTTGGGGAAAAAGCTACATTTTATTCAAGTGTAGTATTGCAGGGATGCTTTTTGGGTTCCCAGAGACTCTTCAAATGCCCGGTGCTTTTGTGTGCTTCCAAATATCCACTGAAAAGTATTCCTCCACCCCTTTGCTTCTCCTCAAACATGGGGCTCTGTCAGTGCACACAGTCTGTCACAATGTGAGTGTGATCTGCGTTGTTGATTCTTTCTGATTTTCATGAAATGGGGTAAATTATAGCACTACTGTGGCAGAAATGAAGAGAGCCTTAACTGGAAACTGCTGTTCAGTCTGTGATCTTCTAATGCAAGAATATCGAAAGAGATGGGGAGAGGAGGTGACGCAAATACATATGCTTGATGGAGGAAATGCTTTGAAGTTGTGCAGCTGTCACAGTTTTCTGCTTTCTAGTCAAAGAATATGTCAGGATCATTATTCTTAACAAAACCTCAAACAGTGCTTCAAGTTACCTGACATTAGACCAAGCAGCTCTATACAGATTGTGTCCATAGTCTAAGCCTGGACTGACTGTTCTATACAAGCAAAAGTACATTTCACATTACAGAACACTTATCATGTTCTTCAGAAGTCATTCAGACCAAATCTTTGTCTGGATGGCTTTCATTTCTCCAAACCTGACTGTGAGAAGGGAACTGGCTGGGGATTTGTAAATCTAATGGATGAAACCTACAGCTGTAGATGTTGCCATGATAAGACGTCTGTTAAGCAGGATGAAACCTACAGCTGTTGATATTGCCATGATAAGACATCTGTTAAGCAAATACTATAAAGGAACACAGCAAGACAAACAATGTTCAGCTTCTGCTGGATAAGGGTTTTTCTTAATGGGATTGTCAATAGGAGATGGGCAACTAGGGTGGTAAAACCCCACTCTGGCCAGATAATATTGGCCACCTTGGGAAGAGAGTTTCTTTGTGTAATTTCAAGTGCCAGTACTGCTTATTCAAAAAGAAACCCTTTTTCAAGAGAGCACAGAGCTTCTTTCACGTGTTATTTCACCCTACTCGGATCAGTTACAAAGAAGTATTTGATTCCAAGTGTATAGAACTGAAGGGAGAGCATCTCTGCTCTGTGGGGCTTTGGATCATATGTCTTCTCTCCCACACATTAAAAAAAAATCATCTCACTGTCAAAAGCTGAAAGAACATACTTCTAACTCCAGTTCAGTTTGCCTTGTAAAGTCTGAAAGATGGAAATATTTCACTAGAAAGATATAAACAATTCTAACTAAAAATACTTTCTCATGTTAGTAATAGCTGACTAAGTGCAATTATTTTCTTAGTCATGATGTCCTCTCCTATTTGCATAGCAAAACTGCATTATAAGTAAAAGATAAAAAGATAAACATCAGCATTTTTTAATTGACTTAGTTATTGGGTAATTCAGTCATGATCTATATAAAGATCTTGCCACTTAGCAAGAAAGGGCAGAAATTATGCTGAGTCTAAAATAAATTATAATGACAAGACATCTAAAATGAAGACATTATTCAAACAATTACCAGCATAAGCCTCATTGCTTAAGCTATTAGATTTCACTTGGTCACTTACAGCACAATATAAGGTGTATGTTTCAGTAAAAATATAAGAGTTGATGTGTGATCAGAATCAAAAGGCTGGACTGGGCACATGTAGGATGCAAAATGGTTTTGAATTACATGCTGAATTACAAGCCATCTTGTATTTTCCTCAACCAGATACTGTTGTTGAGTGATAAGGTTGAGTCCTTACGACATTCATGAATATAAACATTAAATAACATCTACAAACATCATGTCTTAGTTTTTCATTATATTGGCCTGTCAAACACAGACTTCTTATGAGAAGTATAGACAATAAGTATATTACAGCATCCTGTTTATGTATAGCCTTAATAATTAGTTATATGTGTTGGTGGTGCATCAGTTTGGGATTGAATGCAGAATAATGACAGTGATCCAAAGTTCAAGACAGATTAAAATGTTTTGTATATTACATATCAGGTGAAAGTTACTGTAGAAGTTGCTGGTGCAGAAGTTATGACACCGTAATGCTTACAGGGAAGATTTAATAAAACGTACACCGTGAAAATAGAATTGGAATGAGATGAAGTTTTTCTGGAATTTCTGCATTTGTAAAGACTCGTACTCCCTTGTGAAATGGAGTGCATTCCTCTTCACATCACTGGCAGTAGAATGAAGACCTGACTTCTTTTGTTTCTGCTGGGCATCATTTATGTCAATCAAGGGAGAAGATTTTATTTGTTCATGGGATTTATCTACACTAAAGCTGATAAAAACATGGAAAAAAATTATGAGACATCCCATAAAAATAGTATAAATACGTAGGTAATACCGACTCATACAAGAAAACAAACTGTGGCAGCATGCTGCGTTATCGGGCTATGGAAGAGAAAGATTAGCTCTGTGGAATTGTTTAGCAGTGCTGGCATGAGTCAGACCAAATTATGTTTGCCTTCTGGAAGACAAGCCTTTGTTATGCCGAAGAATTGACATAGCTCTGGCTAAAAATAGTAGACAAGCAAGTGTCCATGCAGAATGCAAAGTTCATGTTTCTTTACATTTGCTTCCTTTACCCCAGATTCCAGCCCTGCTATGATTGATTTTTTTCCCAATATAGTAAATACTCTTAACTAAAATTGGCAGCTTCAAAATACTGAGGTTATAAAAGGGACAGGCATTGGCACTTGATTACGATTGATAGTGTGCTGTATTCTTTTTATTTAGAAAAAAACCACGATGCAGTAATCTATCAGTTGTATATTTGTCTGGGGCTTTTCTTTCTGAAGTTGTTCACAAGCTTTAACTTAATGAAAAATTAAATGTCAGTGGAGAACCTGCAACCTGTTGTATCATTTTTTTTAACCTTCTGTAATCAATGGAATCTGTTTATCAAAACCCTGTTGTAACTTACAGTTGTATACATACATTTTGTACATTAACTTTAATGCCCGTTCAGATGTTGGGAAAAAAAATAATCCTGTGGTATCCTTTCCTCTCCCCTTTGCTTTTCTGCCCTTCAGTGCTCGAGGTACATGGTTAAACCTTTTAACTTATTTTTCACAGAAAATCATTCTGCCCCTCCAGATGTTACCACTTACACCTCAGAACACTCAATACAAGTAGAAAGACCGCAAGGATCAACGGCACGCGTGGCACCAAAGTATGGAAACGCTGAACTTATGGAGACTGGTGATGGTATGTCACAAAGCAAGGCTGGCCTTTTTCCAAGTATCGTAACCTTTTCAGTGGTTACCATGTGCATCTGCTCTTTGTTTCTCTGGGCACTTTTCATTTAAAAATGCGTACAAAATTGCTGCAACCTTACAGTCCTAAAATAAACTGATATAAATGAAGCCGACATAGAGAAATAATTCTGAATCAGCAGAGCTGATTCCCTGTAGAAACTGTTTGGCAAAAGGAAACAATGAATCTCTTTAGATCTGCTTTTATCATGCTGCCTGGTTACAGCTAGTCTGTTTTTAAAATGGCAAAGAAAGTGTCATGCTAGGATGGCTACATCTTGCAAAGTGATGTGTTAGAAGTTTTAGTGTCTGAGTATATATATATTTTTTTTGAAAAACAGTTATTTGTAAACCCTTATTTACTGCTCCTCTTTACTAAAACTTACTAAATGATATTTCAGTGAGGTGTGGAACAGTTCACCAAGTTATCGCATGTAAACTTCACAGCTTCAGCTCTAAAAATCACGTGGTAAAAGTTTTGGAGCCTGCCTCATGGAAGAGTAGGAAGTTAAAATTCCTGCAGTGCAGTGACAGAAAGCTGCTAATTCATGAACAGATGACATGAATGTTGCAGAAGCTTTTCCCTCAACTTGGGAAAAGGAAGGTGATTGATGGGGTTATATTATAAAAGTGCCCTCTGCCCCACACTCCTGTTCAGATCTGTGCTTTTCAAAGTGCTCTGTGGGCAAGCGCGCTCCCTTTGGAGATTGCTGGCTGATGGGACCAGCTGTAGGGGTATTCAGGGAATTTGGGGTCACAGTGAAGTAAAACAAAGATATGAACTTCATTTAAGATGGATGTTGGACAGATGTCCAGTGTAAAGAGCAACCCAGGATAAGTGGTGGGGCAGAGCCTGTGACCCACACTCATTGCTGAGCTGTGGCCTACTCAGACAATGTTGGTATGACCCGTGATCATGCGGAGAGCCAATGACTGTCTTCTCATTGACATTGGCAGTGACACCTAGAAGAGTTCTCTAAAGCTACTGACATTTGCTCTAGGGAGGGATTTTCACTGTGCTTCTCTCCCTCAGTCTGCGTGCCGTTTCCCCTCTGATTTTGCAAGCTCTATCTGACGTTGTATTGTTTTCCTTTAAACTAGGCATCGTTGTTCCTTTTTGCTGAAATGATCTTAATGTCTTAATGTTGAATACTTGAGTCACAGTATGGCATGAAACTGTAGTTGTGGTGGCCTTGCAGTCCTAGACTTTCTCTTACCCCCCTTAACGTCTGGTGGCGTTCAGCGTAGCATTCGACTGATGTCTCCATTGATCCCTGTCCTGCAGGAGTACCAGTGAGCAGCAGAGTGTCAGCAAAGATTCAGCAGCTGGTCAATACACTAAAACGGCCCAAACGACCACCATTACGAGAGTTCTTTGTAGATGACTTTGAGGAATTGTTAGAAGGTAAAATGACTGTTTTTCAAAAGGTTTGGGGATCTCTTATTAAAACTCTGTAAAATGTTTGTCTCACACGTTGACTTTCTAGAAAGCTAAGTAAGCCCTCCCTGTACTGGCAAGTATCAAAAGGCATCAAGTGTTCAGTAAAATCTGCTTGTAGTGAGCTTGGATGTAGGGCTGTAGAGGCAAAAATCTGTCTTGCTTGTTCAGCCTCTGGTTCTGCTTGCAAAGAAGCTACAGAAGAGAGTGGAGGGAAGCTTTGCTTCAGGAACGTGCAGCTGTGGGTTACAGCCATTGCTGTTGAATGTCAGCATGAGAAAAACTGTCAGTGAGGGAGCATGTTAAAAGTTTTACACAACCTTTGTGTAACAGAGAAACATCAGAAAATGAACTAGATAAGAGATAGAAATAAGGATAAAGTTAATAAATGGATTTTTTTTTTTTTAAGGAAGGCAGTGGTTTGGGAATAGAGATTACCAGGATGCAGAGAATTCAATATTCTTGATAGTAGTTTATAAGAAAGTTCTGTAACAGACCAAGACTTAAATCGATCTGTTACTGATGACTTGTTAAAGTACATTTTTTCAGTAGTTATGCAGTTTGTCTCATTACTGCATTTGTGCCAGGAAAGTCTTCTCTTTAGGAATAAAGAAAGGTTCATTATTTTGATGATAAATATATGCATGCTGCCTCTGGACTTTCTTACCCTGCTTGTAGAGCTAGTATAAGGCTAAGCACGTGCATTCCTGAGATGTTTCAGTTGCTTCATCTGTTAAAGCTAAAAGTTAATAATTCTGTTATATTCCTCTTTTGCTTCTCAGTACCTTCTAACATTTTGTTATTTTCAGGATACTTTGCAAAGCTAACTTAGTCTCTTGGTTACACAGGTGTACACAGATTATAGAATTTACATGGTAACTGTATATCTTTTCATAATCATAAGTTCAACAGCCAGATCCAAACCAGCCAAAGCCAGAGGGAGCTCAGATGTTGGCTATGCGTGGGGAACAATTAGGTGTGGTTACAAATTGGCCGCCTTCTCTGGAAGCAGCTTTGCAGCGATGGGGGACCATCTCACCGAAAGCTCCTTGCCTAACCACTATGGATACTAATGGAAAACCACTGTATATTCTCACTTATGGTGAGTACTCTTCAAACTCCTTGTGCTTTAATGTATTGTATATAGTGTCTGTTGTATATTAAATGTGTAAATAAACAGGGGGAGAATCCCTCTAATGATGCATCTATTCCGTTTCTGAGCAGGGTAAGACAATTCTGAAGCTGTTGGTGTCTTGAGTATGAATTGCTGAGATCTTACAGTATGATTTAAGTCACAAAGAGGAAAAGAACTGAGTAAATACGCCCATGGAATCACAGATTAAAAACACCTTTTAAATAGAAACACATCCTAGAGCAGATTTTCTTTAAGATTAACGTCTAAATCTATTGCCCTTGGATATTCCCCAAGCTCTGCTCTGCAAAAGCAAAACCTGGTAGACAAAATTTACATTTCCTGAAGAAGTTAAAATAGGATCTTTTTCCCCCCCGTGATCTACTGTCATTGTAGTAAGTGTGGTTTGAATTACTCCTCCTGAAATGTAGTTTTACAGCTTGGAAACATTCCCCCTTGAAATATATTTGCCAAGATGATCTTTGGTATGTTGATATAGTTAAATATGTATTGCCTGATAATCTATTGTTAAATAAAAATAGATACAAGGGTATCTCTGACAAAAACTCTGTACAGCTTCTAATTTTGAGATGTTCAGGGGACATTTGGGAGATGTTCAAAGGCATTATTATAACCATCAAACTTGGAATACAACTTTATATCCATATACTATTGATATGGATATAAAAAAAAATATTTTACTTTTTTATGCCTACCTTTTCAAGGGCCTCCAGTTCTGTGGAGAGAATATCTTTACATGCTGTGACATAGAGGTCTGTCTGTTTTGTTCAGTGCTGAATTGCTCCGCTCCGTTCAGGAGTCAGACTGATGGTCCCTGGCCAAAGTTTCTGATGCAATTTTGGCATTGCAAATATCCTGAGAAGCTTTTAAAGCATAACAGAAACTTTGCAACTGAAGGTCATGCATGAAACATTTTCCCTTCAGAGTTAAGAAATTACTTAAATTAGGGGGCAAACATATGATTCACCATTGATCAGTGCTTTTTTTTTTCCCTAAGGACATTTACTTGGAACTAGAGGAGAATTTCAAAGTTTTCATTTGCCTGTTTGCAGAAGAGCAATTCTTGTCACCTCCTGAATGCCCTAAATAAATTGGAAATTAAGATGTTAGTGAGAATAAGACCATTGTTTCTGAACGTGGGACTCTGTCCAGTGTCTGAGCATACATCCTGCTTTGCCTGAAGGACTGTAGGTTGAGCGTATCAACCTGAGGACTCATCCATGTGGCCCATGGAGCCACCTAGCCTGTTTCTTTGTTCTAAGCTAAATCTTTCCACACCCCTTTTCTAAATTGTCAAATCCTGAGAAAAATGGGACTAAAATTCATGTTTTCATTACTTGCATTGGCAGCACTCTAAGAGACAATTCTTATGTTGCTTTTCAGCAATTTCTTGAGGTCAGAGAAAACTATATTTTTTTCCTTTTTTTCCCCTTCTTCTCTATAGATAGCAGAAATTAGAAACCACCACATTTCATAAGATTTAGTGAAATCTTCTCTGCTAGCCAGATATCATGCTGACATTCTTCTTCATGGGAAATACTCATTCACCATGCAGTAGCAGTTTTCTTTACTTAAATGACAACTGCTTTTGAAATGTCATTAACATTACAGCCACCTGCCATTTTATTGGTGACTTTATGAGTGATTTTGCTGTAGCTGTACTGTCTTTCATGTTCATAATATTTTTTAGAACTTTTGTGCATGGCATTTTTAAAAGTCAAATATTAATGGTTATTAAGCCTTGGACTCAATACTTATTCATTAATTTCCTGGCCTTGATGGCAGTGAACTTCTAAAAGATGAGTTTAACCCACGATCATACCACATAGTACTAATGTGACACTGTATTTCTTTGTCTGCGCACCATGATCAGATGACTAAAACACTCAGATACCAGCGCTGAGGAGTTTCACTAGCCTCTGAGGTTGTACCTCACAGTTACTTTCAGATACTTTGCCAATTTAAAGAAACACCATTACCAGGGTTTGTTTTTTTTTCATATGTTCACTCTTTTGACAGTATTCAAGAGATTTAATAATAAGTTTCTAGAGGGTTCAGTCTTTGACATGCAACCACATGGTCCCTATGCACTTCTTCCTGAATATTGTACCTCTGTTTACTGTTTCCACTTCAGTCTCTTCTCACAGCCTCTTGTCTCACAACCTCTCTAGTCTTCAATGGAACTCCATTCATTCTCCAACTTTCCGGTTAAGAGGAGTCTTCTACATGATGCCCTTTGATCCCTACTTTCTTCAAACACAGCTTTCTTGTCTCTGCATGGATGAATGGCAGGTTTGCCTGCAAACCAGTTTCCAGGACTGTCTGTAGCTGTCAGCTAGGTCATAGCCTCGTCTGAGTAGAAATTCTTATCCCTTATCGCCAAGCATATTTATCTCCTCCTTCGTGGATCACTGTAGACAACATTGCCATCCAACCCGTCACTTGGGCTGTAACTTGAGTATCATACATGACCAGACATTTCTTTAGTTTTGTACAGCCATTCTGTGTCCAAACCTCACATCAAATCTTTTCAAATTCCAAACTTTTGCTGCATCTAAAATCTCATCCTGTCACCTCTAGTCTTGATTCTTGCAGCAGATTCTCTTTTGCCCCAGAAAATGCAGTGTAGCATCTATCCGGGATGCTTTCAATACCTCCCCTTGCTGGCCTTGCCTGATGAAAACTCTCTGAGAGGCCACACAATTCTCCTCCAAAGCCTTCCTCAGAATTCTTTTATTGTCCTGTCTGGTGACACCTGAGAGTGGTCAGACTGATGGTCAAGCGATAACTCTGTCAGAAGCAGTAGATTAGTGGGCTAAGACCACCTTGTGTGATTTACTGGAATGAATTTCCCTACCTAACAGCGACTGATATGGATTCGGTACAGCTGGTGTGGGTTTAAACGGTGAGTGCTAAGGATTGTTGTGCTGTTGGGCCATAAGGGAAACTGGTTTAAAGAAGTTTGACTTTCAGCTGTTGCTTAAAATCATCTCAGCCTTCTCATTCCTCTGCAGGAATTCATCTGATTTGTAATGCCTTCTATCTCCTGTGTCTTTTCCAGCATATTTTTTGAGCTTTTTGTCTTCATAGCACGTCAGATGTGTCTCAGATTGTTATAGATGGAAGAAACGAGTAACTGCACTGCTTGTAGACCTGATCTTTATTTTAAGCAAGTTTTTGAAGTGGTTTGCCTCAGTTCTTAAAGTTCTTTTCAGTGCCCCAGTTGTAATCTTTATTTAATGTACTCAAAACCCTTTAATTCTTTTTAGTAAATGAAACACTATGAATATTACTTATTTCTCAAATATTTGTCCCTTTATAAACCAAATCGCTGACTATGCATAAATTGAAATGTCTGAGACATGGGAAGGGAAGATGTATTTATCACGCTGTATGTATGTCTGAACTCCCACTAGAAATCTAATGTGTGCTTCAAGAAAAAGGAAGACAATTTCTGGCTCGGATGAAGTTAATCAGAGTAGTCAGGCATCCGATTGTGGTATTGTTGGCATTAATAATGAAGTGCCTAGAGATTTCTTAGAGGAGAAATGTGAATAAAGGACAATTAAATCCTATATAGTACATGTACTATCACAGTTACTTTTCTCACTTCAAATTATTGTTCTAAGAATCAGAAAGTCTGGGGGAAAAGTAAAAAGCTGAAAGTAATTTAGGAGTGAACAAGTTTTGAGCTTTCTTATTGCAACCATTATAAAATCAACCATTATAAAATGAGCACCAGTCAACTACATCTGATTCAGAGAATCTCATTTCCTTTATCTAACACTTTCTGTAATCAGATTTTTTTAAAACCCTTTTCAGTACTGCTGATGTATTGTTTTGCACATCAAAGGCCCATTGGAGTCAGCATGGCTAGCAAAAAGACCAAAGGGCTCTCAGGATAGAAAAGTATTTTTTTCTTTATCCATTTGTTTTCTGTGGAGAAAGAAATGTTTGAAAAATGACTGCCTTTTTTTTTTATTTCAAATGAATTGCCCATAAAAAACCTCAGTGCAACTGTAAACGTTTTGTTGCCAAAGTCACACTGCCTTAGTGGAGGTGATGTAGCTTATACTGGAGATACCCAGAAATGGCTGAACCTTAACAAATCCAAAATAGCCAAACGCAAGTTGTTCTGCAGCTGCTGTCTGACCCGGCCACCCGCATGCTCCTCCTGTGAGAATCTCGAGGCCAGGAGTTTTACAAATATCAGGAGGAGCGGGAGGGAATTGAGAATCTTCTAACCAAGAAGCCCCATAACTAGGCTGACTCTGAAACACCTCAGTGCTTGCAGAGGTACAGGTAGTCACAGTTTATGTCCCTATGTGTAGCTGTTAATGTTATCATTGTTTAATACTTTAAACCTTTATTTCTTGGATAAAACAGAAAAAATACTTTAAAAGAGAGTTACTTTTAAAAATTCTGTATTTCAATATATGTTTAAGAGCAGAGTATCAAGCACTGTAATAGCAAGGTTACCTCTATTCTGAGTATGTCTGGAGTCTTCTATTCTCTGCCACAGAACACTTTTGTTCTTTTTCGTTGGATTTTTTCTCCCAAAAGGCAAAAACTTCATTTACTGCTCAAGTTGCATCCTAAGAGTTTACAAAGAAAGTGTTAACAGAGCAGCAGAACTACAACTACTATTTTGCAAAGCAGAAAAAGTGCTTCAGCTGCATAACATTAGGAAGTTTGCCATTTACACCAGATTTAACAAATACTCTTGTTTCTCTTTAATATAAGAAATGTCATACTGTGATATTGAGAAGATGAATATTTGACAAAATTATTTGCAGTTAAACTTGGGCAGTCTCACAATTGCTGTGCACGGAGATTGGTAAGCGACCACTGGTTTGGCTTTGTTGAGTTAATGCTGTGTGGTTCTGAAGAACATCCTGAAGATGATAAGGAAGTGTATTGTGATTTGTTTTCTCTCTCTGTTTTCTCCCTGATACAGCTTTTCTCCTACAATCTTCTTTACATTCAACACAAATGTATAGTCCTTTTACAGGTTTGCAAAGGAAGAGGAAGGGAATTTACTTCAGTGTCATGTGAAAGCATCTAATTGTTAACTGATCCTTTTTTGTGTGCTTTTTAAGACCTGGTGGTTTCCTTTACCCTCATAAAGTGTTGCCTAACAAGGTGGGAGTGGCTATTAACACACACCAGCTTGCTAAATTTGTGTTGATAAAAGATACTGCTCTCTGAATAGACTTCAAAAAAAGGCAAAGAGTCAACACAAGTGAACTGTCAGATATGTGCTAGCTGGTGTAGATTTGCAAGTATTCAACTAAATCAAAACTCCAGTGGCAATAGAAAAGGTACTTGCCCCACACAGGTGTTGGCAGCGTTTGTCACAACTGCCAGAAAGGGAGATGCTTTGTTTCCCATCCTGTCCTACTGAGAATATCTGTGTATGCCATGTCTGCTAGATATAGTTTGCCCTCAGGGGCGTAGTGGTACTTGCAGGGCAGTGGGAATGCTCAGGTTACTTTGCCAGTGTGTGAAAAACATTAGAGGTGATTTGGCCTCCCTGCCTAAACACACTCCTGGGGTGTGCAGATCTGGCAGCAGCACTCTGGGCAAGCAACAGAAGCAGCTAAGATATGTTCATCTTTCAAAGATGCTTTATTTCAATAAATCTGTAAGCATTTCTAAGTTAGGCAATGATAGATACAGAGAAGAGCTTCATTTCTTACCATCTTGGGAAGTTAGCTTGATGAGAGGTAGGAACAAAGTTATAATTTATGGTAGCAGCAAAGTGTGTGTTAACTGGATGTTGCTGGGATTTTATTTTCCCAAATCCACTTGGGAAACTCTTCTGTGGATATCTACCAGTCTGCTTCATTTGGGAAATGGTTGTGACCTGAAACCTGAGAAGGAATTCATGTACATAAACACCTGGTGCTCCATGTTGCCCAAGATCTGTGTGTATCTTACAGAGAACAGGCTCAAGATCTAGAGTTCGGGCCCTTTCTGGAGGCTACCCCTGTGCCTGAAACACCTCTGGACACTCTCAGGAGGACATCTCACTCTCTTGACATCTCTCACAGATTAATCATCTGTGTCGATGGCTTCCAGTTCTTCATTTTTAAATGCAAGAACATAGCTGCTCATGTGTGGATGATGAGCAGATCAGAACCTGGCAGGAGCAAATCCTGTCCCCGGTGAGGAAGGTAGGAGTGTTGTTCGACAGGACCCAGTTGCAATGGGAATGTGTGAAGGTGACGAAGAGGAGGACTCACAGGGCCTGATCTTTCCCTGTGGGAGCAGCGGGGAAGCAGCAGTGCTGCTTGAGGTCCCTGCACCCAGAGACACATGTTCTGCCAGGCTGCCGTCAGGGCCAAGGGCAGCTTTCCACGGCATGGTGCGGAGAAAGGAGCTCCTAGATCTGCTCTCCTGTCTTCAAGCCAACCAGATTAATGGCAGTGTGTTGATCTGAGGAGAACTGATGCTTCATTGCTCTCTGAGGACAACGGGGCAGATCCTCAGCACCATCAAATAGCCACATCTCCAGTGTAGCCCATGCAAAGAAGGCACTTTAACCTGCACAAGGATTGTCCCAGCAGCTCTAAGCCCTGTCTGGGAGTGAAAGCTTCAGAGGAAGCATAGCTGGCCTCCCCACCAAGACCTCTCTAACGCTGCACAGCTGTGGCACCGTACAGAGGTCGCAGCAAGGTCGCAGCATCAGGATTTGTGGGAGAGGTTTTAGCAATCATCTTTTTCCCAGCGATGTCTAATCTCAAGTTTGCAAAGGAAGAATTGCAACCTAGGCAGAAGCAAGGAAGGAAATACTTCAAAGATTTCCTTCTTTATAACATCCTCCCTCACTGAGGGCTTTTATCCTGCTTTTGTTGTGTTTCTCAGTGCTGCTGGGAGGGGCAAACAGCCAAGGTGGCAAATTAATCGCACGGTTCAGTTCACCTCTGGTCAGAACCTTGTGCCCCATCCAGCAGCCACAGATCTGGCCCGATGGTGATTCATACATCCCTGGCTCTGATTGCATTACTGCTCCTTATTTATTTTTTGGAACACTGCTCTATACCCTGGAAGAAAAATTATGGGCTTCCTGTTGAAACACAATCCAGTTCAAGTTCAAGATCCGCACGGACTTCACTCTGCCTGCTTGTGAAAGCGCCTTGCGGGCCCTGCCCACACTGGAGTGCAGGCAGCCGCCGCGTGGGCAGGAAGAACCTGCGAGGGCTGCAGTGAAGTTATGGGGCTTGTAAAGGCCCTGCGAAAGACCAGATATTCCATCTCCCTCCCAGCTGAATGAAAACAGCTTCTTTGTTCCAATTCTCCAGTTTCATACCTATGTTCACATGCGGTTAGCTTGGCTAATTAACATGGCTTGGTACTGCACCAGTAAATAGAGAGGGAAAGAGCTGTGGTGACAGAATATTACCGTCATTTCTGACTGCTAGAAAATATTACAGAATCACAGAATGTTAGGAGTTGGAAGGGACCTTGAAAGATCCCCTGATCCCTTGAAAGGTCCCTTCCAACTCCTAACATTCTGTGATTCTGTGATCTATTCCAACTCTCCTGCCTGAGCAGGATCACCCAGATTAAATCACACAGGAACGTGTCCAGGCAGGTTTTGAATGTCTCCAGAGAAGGAGACTCCACAACCTCTCTGGGCAGCCTGTCCCAGGGCTTCGTCACCCTCATGGTGAAAATTATGGGCAATTTTGTGCAGGTCCAAGTCCCTTTAAACAGAAAGGTGAGAAATTATCTTATATGCTCTCTGTTTCTGAAGCTCAAACAAAACTTTGGTAATAAAAGAGCATTATAACAAAATTTATTTAAAACTTTACTAGGAGTTTTGCCTTTACATTTTCTTAGTCCTTGAGTTAAGTTAATTTTTGCATTTACCGAGATCACCTATGTAGAGGTAGTTGTACTTCATACCTGGGTACTTCTGAAAGAACACATTTAAATACTTCAGTATGAATAGCCCTTACATTTTGAAGAAAATACTGTAAGATGGCATGTTGGATGGATGAAAAGTTAGTGTGAATATGTCACAAATGCAAATTTAAGACTTGTAACAGATTTAATCTCTGTAGCTCAGGTAGAACTTTTCAGAGCAGCCCCTTATGTCTCTCAGAAAAGAAATTAAAAATTCAGTGTTCATTTCAAGCTTGAAAGTGTTTTGTGTAAAGATGGTTCTTTCTTTCAATTCAAAACTTTTGCCAGGCTTTTGATTTCCCTTCTCCAATTTTCCGTATCATAATTAATTGCTCTTTTAAGTTTGTTGCCACTAAAACTTTAATGTTGGGAACCCTTAAGAAAAAGATTTTTTTCTTTTCTACAGCATCCTTGTTTTTATCCCACTTGACAAGTTCAAGTGCTGACTGTAGCAGCAGGGATGATTTTAAAGACTTTCTTTCCATCAAATGCAGGTAGTTCTGCCGTAGTGCTGTGAGCGTTAATCCTGCAGATGTACTCCTGTGTCCATGCTGAGTTTCCAGTGAAACAGATTTGAGTCATGCTTCTTTCTGAGCATTGAGGCAGTTCAGCATGCAAATACTGGAGTAATCTTAAATAAATTTAAACCTTTGCAAACCATAGTTTGGTGGTACAATATTGTCATTTTCATAAGGAGCAATTGCATGTAGTACTTTCTCAGAAACAAGCAGCAGTGACCCTTCCAATTTTCCTGAAGAGGAAAAGAAAATCTGGCCTTCTCATCCTACATTATATTTACATCAGATTTGCCATTAAAAATAATTCAACATTATTGCATTTTGAAACCAGACAGTGGGAGAATTTATTATAAACTGCTTGGCTTAGTTATAAATAGGAATACTGCCTGTTTGGGAGCCAAAACTGCTGAACCCATAGGTAATCTGTTGTCAGAACCTATTATCGTTTCAGTTATTGGTGGGCATGAATTAAAGATTTGTTACTGTCAGAGTGAATACTGCTTTAAGACAGTACCTAGGGCCCAGCCAAGAACAAGGGCTGTTGTGCTTGGTGTTGTTCAAATGGAATTGACAAGGTCTCTAAACGAAGGCAAAGCATGCGAAGTTGAAAGATGGTGATCACTTGAAGGATTAGTGAAAAGCATCTAATATGGCCAACGCGATCTTGATGAGATCATTTTTTTCTTTAAAGAATATCGGTGTGAGGTCTCACTAAGGATTACCTAAGTGTTGTGATGGAGAGATGAGCAAGGGAGTAGACAGAAAGAGAAAAAAAGAATGGTACCTGGATGAGTGAAATGCAACTGAGGGAAGGGGGGATATGGGAGGAGGTGAGAAGAAAAGCCAAGTTACATGGAAGAAGGCCCGGCATGGCAAGTGAAATCCAGGTGTATGGATGTGCTAAGGCTCAGAGGGTCCCTGCTGCTTCAGCATGCCCCTTTGTCTGTGGGGTGTTTTCTGTTTGTTTTGGGAGTTCTTATCCTTGTCTCTGCTTCTTGGGCCTCCTTTCCTTTTTCCCTCAGTGGCTTGGGGTGAGAGAAATGCCATCACGAAACCTGAGTAACGCCTGCGGAGGTCAGTCTGTGCTGACATGCCTCTTGTCTGGCTGGCTACAGCTAAAGGTGTTAGGATGATATCCAGACTTGGTGATGTTCCAGCCACTTCTGACAGTTAACTTTTAGAGTCAAGATCAGATTTTCTCCAAAATAAGAAACTTCTACCATAAAGAAAACTACTCTTACTTTTTTTTTTTCCCCTTTAAAAATGTCGCTGGCTTGAAAAAAGAAGCTCAAAGGAAGCTGATAAGAATGTAACTATTTCCATTGGTATCAGTAGTGGTGTCATACTTTGTTAGAAAACTAATGTAAATGTTCCTACTAGTTTGGTTTTTATTTTTGCCTATGTATTCTTTCACTTTAATCATCTTGCGAAAATTCAGAGATAATTTAAAATTAATTTTGAAAATTTGTGTTAAAAGGAAAACTTTGGACCAGAAGTATGAAGGTTGCTTACAATATCCTACATAAATTAGGCACAAAACAAGAACCAATGGTACGACCTGGTGACAGGGTGAGTATCTCTATGATTTTTAATTACTGATAATTCAGATCCCAAGTTGACAAAGAGAGAATGAAGTATTTGGGGAGCTCAGAGAAAATCAATTAAGTGAGATGTTGGGGAATGAAATCTACCTTTTTATTCAGACAATGGCTGATCATTCAGACAGATGTTTGGAGTTGCATAATAAATAATCTGAACTTGTACCTGCTCATACCAGCTGAATAGTGACTTGAGGTTGTAGCAGCATGAACAATGAATGTTCCCATGTAAAGTGATTTTTGGACATAGGACAGCAGTCTGTTTAGCAAAAACTTGCTTATGGAGCCTGGAGTGTCATGTGGGTAAAAAACTTACCTACTAATGACTTTGTAGTTGTTGAGATGGTAGAAACAAGAGACACAATGCGGAGGATGAAGAAAACAAAACAAGTGTGTTTTGAGAGCCAGTTGAATAAATAAATTATGCTGACTGGTAACACAGAATATTTCCATTACTGGTTCCTAACTGTGATGCTGCTGTTGCTAGAGGCTGAATCTAGGTGATTAGATAAAGGCCACAGAGAGCAAGGGTTGCAGAGGTAGTTCTTGAAGTTCTTACTTCAAGTGTACCTCTGCAACCATAGGATGCTCCTACACTTGAAGATAGGAGCATCCTATGGTTTTGCTGATGATATATTCTGAGCCTACCCCTTCCTTTGACAACGCTAACCGAGCCTGCTACCCATATTCTTTGTCAAGAAAAATTTCCACAGGTCCCATACCAGTTTGGCTCTAAGCTGTGCAATGGAGATTCCAGAACAAATTTTCAGAAATACAAATTTTAGTCCAGCCTCAGTGCTTAGAGTTGTGAGGGTGGGATTAAGTCTTCCTTGTCTTATAGAAGTTCTCAGAGTGTTCAGTAACTTGGTCCTCTTGTGCCACGGGTAAGAAACACATCTGTTTGCATTCGTTTCTTAGGGTTCAAAAATAAGAATATGCAATGATGCTTCATGAAAGAAAAAAAAAAGGCAAGAAAAAAAAAAGCACAAAAAACAAACCCAAGGTCTTTCCTGTGTTTCTTTTTGAAACAAATCATAAAGAATTTAACTAAAGAATCTCTAGATCCTTAATCTAAATTGCTTCCTACGGTGGCATTCAGCCAGGAGTAGTATCTGAAGAATCTCTTTTACTTGATATACAAGTGTGTCTCTAAGCAACAGCAGAAGAAACAAGTTGTTCAAGTGTACACATCAAAACTATCCACCGAGAAAGCTGCAGAAGGAATAAAGTTCATGTATGGGCAGTGTGCATCTCTCCCTGTCTGTTGTGTGCTAACTGCCCATCATCATCAAAGGATTTGTGGCATATTTGGGATGGAAGCTGGAAGTTTAGGTAGTTCAGGACACATAAACATAACATAAACAACAAATTGCAGATCTTCTAAAATAAATCCACCTATATTACAGTGAAACTAATGTTTATGACTGGGTGCTGGAAGCATATGTTTTGCATCGTAAGAGCATCTTGCCAAACATCCCCTTGTAACAGAAACAGGATCATTTGAAGCAACTTCATGTTGAAGATGAGGTGTTACCATACTTCTGATGTTGTATGCTGTTATTCTGGTGGTTACGTTGGTATTGTAATAACAGAAAAGCTTTCTGACTCCTTTGGAGATGGCTTCAACAGTTAAAGGTAGTGTTTAGATACTAAATGAATTACAGGCATATATTTCTGGTATTTTTTAGAGAGTGTAATTATACCCTTATGTTAATATTATATAAAATTCAAAAAGGCCTTTTTCCCCTTAAAAGCATATTCTTTCAGTATATTCTCTACCTTTCATGACTACCATTACATCACTTCTTAGTTTTTTTTGAGACAAAAAATAAGTGAATGTCATAGAGTCATAGAATGAGTAGGTTGGAAGGGACCATAAAAGGTCATCTAATCCAACTCCCCTGCAGAGACATCTTCACTAGATCAGGTTGCTCAGAACCCCATCAAGCCTGACCTTGAATATCTCCAGGGATGGGGCCTCCACCACCTCTCTGGGAAACCTGTTCCATGGATCTATTGTTGTCATAGTGAAGAACCTTTTCCTAATATCCAACCTAAATCTCCCCTTTTTTAATTTAGAACCATTACCTCATTTGATTCCCTGTTTTGGGTATTGTTAAAGTACATGACAAACTGCATTTGCCTTCTATAGTAACTTCAGAAATTTAACCTTGTGTCAACCCAGACAACTGCCTGGAAATTAAGCTTGCCCCCTGAAATATCTGCTGGATAACCAGATTCTCATCTGGTAATATACAGTCTGTGTTGTATTTGCCTTTAGCCTTAGCCCTTCTTGTTTTTACACACATTATCTATGCATTTGGTACAGGTCTGTTAGTGTTTAATGTTCTTTGGAGGGGAAGTTATGTCTCATTCCTGCTGGACTACAGTGAGATTTTTTTCACCTCTCTCAGCTCCTTTGCAAAGATTCCCACCCAAACCATGGTAGTGTGTATGTAAACAAAGATGAACACAAAACCCAACAATCCACAAAGTATCTTCTGGGATCTTTCAACAGCTTTCAGACATTGGGCTGAGCAAACTCTACTATCCTCTCAGTGCACCTAGTAAAATCCTCTCCTTTCCATTTCCCCCGAGGCTATTTGTGGTATGTGCATGGAGAATACGTATTCTCCATGCACATACCACAAACAAACATTCTCCACATGCGCATACCACAAACACATGCACATACCACAAACATCCAACTGCTGGAGATGGCTGTGCAGAGCCATCTGCACAGCCATCTCCAGCAGTTGGATTGTTTCATGTGCAAGCGTACAGATAAAGTAGTGATGTATTTTCTCTGAAGTTTCTCTAAACAGCTCTAAACTTAGAGGTTTCAGCTTAAAAACAGATACTTTAGACCCTTTTGGACAAGGTTGGTTAAATTGCTTCTAGTTTGAAGAAACTGAGTTAATCTATGGAAGACAACTTTCTCTGAAGCCATATGAAATCACTGGAAACGCTTCTAATCTCCAGTAACTGAACCTTCAAGTGTATATGAAAACATGATAATTTTACTTCAAGAGATTGAAATGTAGAACTCTTATGAATGTCAAAGCAGTCAAAACTCAAAGAGTTATTAAGCAGTTTCAGCCAATATTAAGATGCTGTAATAATGCACTCTGATCCTTTGTGCAAACCCAGAGGAATTAAGTTTGAAGTCACACACCATGCCTTTTGCATGCCTCTTCAGATGACTGTGCAAGATAGGTGCCAGCCAGCTGTGTTACAGCTGTTTAAGACGTGAGATGAGAAGGTGAATCGGACTGAACCAAAACAAAACCCTAGACAACATCTAGCTGGTGAGGTTGTTACCAGTAAGTGAGAGCTCACTTCCCATGCCTTGCACAGAGAGTCATGGAGTCTCTGAGATGCTGGATCCTCAGCAAGACCATGCTCTCATGCCTTTCCTTCCCCTTTGCCCCTGGAGGATCCAAGACATCGTTTACAATGCCAGAAGAAGTAAGCTGCAGGGTTCAGGACAGGGGTGCCCCCCCAGGAGGGGCACTTAGTGAGCTTATAAGTGATTTTCTACATTTTATCTTTCCTTGGCATTCTTGGTATTTAAATAGTTCCTTAAACCTATCTCTAAAGCTCTGAGGTTTAACAAATCCAGGCCAAGGTGAGCGTGTTATGTGGCCAGCTCTGGATGTGACATTTGCTTCTCTAGATATCTGCTACTTGTGTTCACTACGTACTCAGAAACATGTACACTTGGACAGCAGTCTAATCCTTGTATAAGCAAAACACAGGGAGACAAAGCATGATGTGATAAAGATGGATGCAGTGGCACATAAGTCTGGGTAATCTGAATTAGTCACAGATCCACTTTGTTTTGTCTAACTTCAAGCAGATTATTAAATTAGATTGTAAAATTCTGTTAATTCTGGTTGTATGGCTATTTAACATCTGTAAAGCAATCAGGAAATTGAGAGCCAGATGGAAAGTATTGTCAGTGTAGGAAACAATGGAAACACTTAACTACATCATAAACAAAAATGTTCACAAAAGTATCTATCAGAAAAAATTCCTTCTGATTCCTCATTCATCTTTCATTAGGTATTTGAATAGTTATTGCAGAAATGTTATGGTAATAATCTTTCCCAGAGGATGCGTGGAAACTCCAATTATTGTTGTCTGAAATCTGGAATAAAAATATTTTTTACTGATGTCTCTTTGTTTCAGGTAACACTCGTATTTCCCAACAATGATCCTGCTGCCTTCATGGTAGCATTCTATGGATGTCTGCTTGCAGAAGTTGTCCCTGTCCCTATTGAAGTGCCACTTACCAGAAAGGTAGGCAACTGAATTTCTTCTCTATACTGCATTTAAAAACTTACATCAGAACAAGTCACAGCTGAACATAGCTGTTGAGTGCTGTTTTTCTGATTAACTAGCTTTGCATCTGAGGATACAAAGATAGTGCTGTGTGGCGAGTTATATATAGCTCCTTCTCTTCTGTGATGGAAAATCTCAAGATCTACATGCAATTTCAGCTAACCCAGGTCTGTCTGGAAAAGGAGAGGAAAATTCTGGCACTGCCAATCCTAGATGGATTATCTTTGTAGCCTTTCAAAAACATTGTGCTGTTGGCCACTGACAAAGAATCATTGGCAACAACTGCTGATTTTCCACCTGTCCCTGCAACCCAAGCTACAGTATAATGCCACTAGTGCTGTGTACACTACTTCAAAGCAGTTATGGAAATGCCTTCTTCTGTCTCTGTATGTGCATATGTGTCCTGAAGCTTCTGTCACCATGGTCATCTCTGCTAAGGGTGGCACTCGAACAAATTAAGTTTGGGAATTCTTGCTGCAGAACATATATTCATAGAGAAAAATGATCACTGCCAATCAAAAGCCTTTCACATCCTGAGTTGGTTCAGGGCTTCAGCCATGAATCCAAGAGAAGTGTTAGGCAGATAACAGCAGTTCCAGCTAGAAAGAAAAGCTGGAGGCAATGCAGGGAGGGGGCTCAGTGGTGTAGGTGAGCCACATCTGGGAAGCTTACACTGCTGCTGAACATGCATTGTTTCTGAGGATGTATGCCCCAAAGGCTGTAAATACAGCAAAAGGTATTTTACTCAGTCCAAGTTCTTTTTGTCATATCCCCTTACTTTCACCATGTCTGGCCACAATGCCCGTCGTAAGGTTCTCCCAAGTGTCCCCTAATATAATCCCTTTTTTATTAGTTGGCTTTAGGAATGCCTTACTTTAATTATTCAGTCTGGAATTGTCCGTACGCGTGTGTTCTTTAATCCTTGCAAACTCTTTTTTTTAAATTATATTATTTTGGAAAATGGTGACTGAAGCCATGAGGTGTTTCTAAGGAAAGGGCTGGGGAAATGTGGTTTTGCTTCAGTTTTTCAATTTTCAAGGGCTTTTCTTTTAAATGCTCCAGTGTCACAGCACCCTGGGCAGCAGCTCAGATCTTTGTTTCATGGACAGGTACATTGCCTTTCAAATGAAAAGCTGTGAAAGCAAGTTCCAAAGCCCTCATAAAGGCTTTGCAGTTTGTATATCTCACATAGCAATAGACAAACTAAAAATATGTGGAGATTCCTTCCTTACTGAACATGTTTGAACCTTCCTTATCTCTGAGAAGCTGAGGTGATCTTATAATTTCTCCATGATGTTCTCACATGGTCTGGCCCACACCTTTGGTGAGTCCTTGCCATGGAGAAACCAGAAGCTGGCAGGGAGAGCAAGGATGGCAGCTGGAGAGGGGGGTTATTGGCTGGTCTGGTGAAGGGGCAGGTGGGGGAAATTGAGTGGATCAGACAACAAAAGACCATGATCTACTTGAGCAAACATAAGAGGAGCTGAGAAAAAGGAAGGACAGTAGAAACTGAAGGAAAAAGGGGAGAGGATGTGCCCCGGCTTAACTAGCTAAGACTGGAGGAAAGGTATAAGTCAGTTAGGAAGACTGTGCAGGGAGAGAGGGTGGGAGCTCAGCTGCTTTGGGGAATAGTGTTAACACTATTTTATTTGTGTTTGAGAGTACTGAGATGTGGACAGGACAATAGAATGAGAACAGTGAATGTGGACAATAGAATTAGGCCTTAGCATCAGGCTCTCACCATGCTTTCACATGGGAAATTTAGTACCTTATAGCCTGAGGCAGTTTCATAACATGGTGCATTGTTTCAGTATAAAACAGAGATTTCAAATGCATCAACAAAAAAGGCAAACAGACATGTACATTTTAAGATCATACAGAGTGCTCACATGAGTCAGTCTGCTTTTACTCTACCAAAAAAAAGAAAAAAAAGGAAAAAAAAAAGTCTGATGGATAAAAAAATCTGATACAACATTTTAAAATATATTTGGTAGGTGTAAATAGGATTTATTTTGGACCATCTGATACCACATGAATCCAAGAAACTATAAAATCCAGCTGCCCAAGTAAATACTCTCTGTCAAATTAATAACTTACCCTAATTTGGCTGAAACTTTTTGTTGTTTCTTTTTAAGAATATATGTGTATATCTGGATATCTAAATACACACTTCCACATGTGTGTATGTATGTATTTATTTATAAGAAGGAATATCTACAGGCTGAGACTGCTTAACTATTGCCAAGATTGTGCCATAATGTTGAAATACCAAATTAATGAAACAATAACAGGAATATCAGTGTCACGGTTTAAAAAGCAACATGATCTGTGATCTATAAATAAAACTGTGTGGTCTCACAGCATGTACAGTTGCGAATATTTTCACATTTGGTTATATGGAAAGGGAACTGGAGTGGAAGCAATGAGATGAAAATCGTGTTCTGAGTAGTCCCAGAAGGAATACCTCTGCTTGGTCAAATGGCAGCGGATTGCTTCTGGCATCCGTGGGAAGATGTCATTCGTGTCATCACACAATGGCCTAGGCTGTTCTTTTATACTTTCCAATTATTTGTTCTCTTTCTACAAGCTTCAGTGCGCTCTGGCAGTAGACATTTTTTGGTTCGCTTTTTGGCAGACAGAGATGTGAACTAACAAATAGGCTGTGAATTATATTATAGGCTAATATGGACTTAGGGAATAGCAAGCTGATACAGGATGAGCTATTCCAGGAGCTACATTATGAGTACATTTTTGATACTAAAAATTCGTGTTAGCAGCTTTAATACTGTTCTGCATTTTCATAAACAAGCATTTTTCACAGCTCTGTACAAATTGTTTGTGCCTGGCGGTTCAAAATTGAACAAAATGTTTCCAGCCAGATAGCCTTCTGGCTTGCATTACTCTGCAGAAGTCTTTACACTTAGGAAAGCAAAGACTTCTGTTTTGCCAGCCCGTTGAGTTTGTGGGCTTCTCTTTTCTTTGTTTCCCGACTGTTTGAGGGGAGGTTTTGTTTTTTCTGATTCACTGTTAGGTGAGGGTTCATCTTTTCTTGGTCTTCATTCTGTATCCCATCGCTTTGTTGACAGAATACCTAGAACTAGTTGTACTTCCCCCAAGGTCTTCAGGAGACCTGTCTGACATGGCATCTCAGATGTATTGACTGTATTCCCAGGAACCACACCATGTTCTCCATTTCAGAATGCTTCTGGGTGTTTAGCAGAGACCTGGGAATTGACATTCATGTCACAGTACTTTTGGCTCTTTGGACTTGGGAAATCAGATCTGAAATTAAAAACTGAAATCCTAGGATTTCTTAATGACAGCAAAACTAACACTTCATTCTAGAAGACCAGTTCCACAATCATTGTAGCAACAGAACAAAGAGCATGTTTTATTTCTTCCTCTTGCCCTGCATTAATACCAGTGAAATGCCTATATCATGAACATTCCCAAATATTTTTTAGAAATACTCCTCATCCCTTAGTTTATGGGCATTATTGAATTATTAACATTCCTCACTCCAAATATCTTTGTTTCCCAAACAGCAGATAGTGTGTTATATGCAGCATCTCTTCCTTCAGAGCTGCCACTTCTGTTAATCTTGTCTGTAGCTGGAGTATTACATGAATTGTGTCATATGATATGAATTGCAAACTATATATATCATAGAAATTGCCATCAAAGTAGATGATGTGGGATTTTCAGCACGTCAAGGTCTAGTTCAGATGGCAATTTATTATTTCCCTTATGAAAAGATTTAAAACTATGTTTTTGATTTCTTTTTCTTTAGATTTTTTTAGGTTAATGTTTTTCTCCATTTGATGGGTGCCATGAAAATTATTATTATTCTGTTCTGATACAGTCAGGGGAGCTCATCAGTTTTAAAATACCATTTTTGTCCTCCAAGCACAGTCATAGTTATGCCCAGTCACATGCTGTGAATATATGAACAAAGTGATCCCACATAGATCTTTCTGGCCTCCTTATCATGAGTGGTGAGTATTTGTAGCAGCGTATGACATGAAAGCACATAAAAATCTATTTCTCAGTCAAAACACTATTTCCTAGCCTGTTAGATTTAATGCTGTGTGTGCTTCCAGCAGGAGTTTCTGTGCCCTTGCAGATGCTGGCTCCGACGGTGTGTTTGGAGGGACGTGCCTGTGTCTTGTAGGAAATCTGGTGATACCCATTCCAGGACACTTGGGTTTTTTTAAAGGATGCTTCATACAGGGTGAAAACTGTTTTTCAGGAGGTCTTTTGATTAAATCCCAAGAAGTTAGGTTTTTAAAACTTTATCAGCAGCCAGAGGGTTTTATCACCTTAAAGACAGTGAAATTGTCCAAGACTTGTCTTTCATTTGAAGGCAGAATAGTTTTCCAAAGGAAACATTTGTTGATACCTTTACTAGCATTTCAGGACCTGAGATAAAATGAGCTTTGTTTCCTCTCAGCTTTAGTCATCATTGAGCTGTAGTGTGGCAGAAACACTGGAGCTATACATACTTCTAAATATCTTTTAACAAGGCATCTCCTCCTCTACTGAATTTAAAATATGCACAAAATTTTATATATAAATGCACTTGAAGGGGTGTGTGTGTGCATAAAATCTTCCAGTCCCTCTGAAGTGCACAAGTGCCCTCAGCCCCACGTGAGCACCTGGTGCACACTGATGGACCCCTGTAAGCCCTGAGCCCACCCTTCTCTCTTCAGATGCTTCGTCAGCTGGCCACTGAGCAGAGGCCTTTGCTCACCTGACTTCAGTGAGTCTCAGATCCTTTAAAGTCTACGTTTCCTTTCTATGCTTTCAAGTTTCGGAAATGGTAGTTTCCTAGAGAGCATATCACATTTCATGTGGTGTCCCCTGCCAAAAATAGTCGTAGTCTTGCTTTCGTTAAGACTTTTGGACATTAAAATTGCTTATAGTTACAGATTTCCTGTGCAAATTAAGACTCTGATGAGACAGATGATTTGTTCATCGTAAAGCTGGTTATGAAAATGGCATCTGTCTTGTGTTTTTATTGAAGTTTTTGATATTTGTGCTTTGAAAACTGAGGGTTTCCTTGATTCCTTTTCACTTTTGGTTCAGAAGTGGCTATGCTTGGTCTTTACGAGTGATGGGTGCCCTGTTTGTTCTTTACCGGCAATTTTTTTCTAGGGTAAGGGCGAATGGAGCGCAAATGAGCATCATAAGAGAAAACCAGATTAGTTCAGTCTGCGATGCTTCGCCACATAATTCTCATTTTGAAAGCAGTCTGGGATTTGCAAGTGGACAGGAGTAACCTTTATCAGGCCAACCTTTGCACAGGCTGTCTCTTCCTTCCTTCCTTCCTTATTAGATAAGGACATGCACTCTCACTCACAGAAAGGATCAGAATTGTTTTCCTTCACACAGATACTCTCACAAAGCGTTATAGAAATGACATTAACAGCAAGCTGAAATGCAACCACATGCGGGATTTTTTTATCCTGACAATGAATTATCACTGTCTGCAGCAAGAAGAAGACAATTTGCCTCCAGGTACTGGTGAAAACCTTTAGGGAACCTTTTAATAAAAGTCTTTAGAGAACCTTGAATGGCTGCCTACAGCAGAGAGGATTTCCGGCTCGCTTCATCTGAAAGATTGATCTCTCTAGGTGTGTGCAGACATAGTCTAAAGCTATGCAGACCTCATTTTTCATACCTCAGCAAGTGCTGTGCCTTCAAGAAATGTAAAATGATAGTTCCAAACTCAGCAATTGGTCCCAAACCTCATGCTATGATATCTCAGCTCTGTCTTTTGCCTTCCACCTGCATTACAAGTCATTTCAAACTGTGAATTGTGGAGGATTTGACAATGAACATCACTGGCAAGTATCTCTCCATCTATGTGGTTGGGGTTGAGTTGGTTGAGTTGTTTCACCTGGTCTTCATTGGCTCACTGAAGGCTTTCTTGCACCCCCACAAAATTCAGTCAAATAAAGTGTTTATGGCAACTGGGGGGTTGCCAAAGTAGCAAATTAGCATAAATTACAAAAATAGCAAATAACACTGTTGAAAAATACAGTGTGTCCTGAAAATATATTCCCCTTATGGGCAGGAGAGTGATTATATTTATGGGAGGAGGAGGAGGGTTTTTTTACTCTGGCAGCAGATGATTTGGTTTCTGTATTTTTTTTTCCTACTTACAAAGCAGTTTTCAGCATTGCAGACATTCATTTTCCATTACTCAGAGGGATGCTGATAGCTTGTCTCTGAAATCTGAAATAATCAATGCTTTTTAAGTCAGTAGTCTTTTTCCTGGCCCTTATGGAAGCTTTGACTGGTTCACGCAAATGACTGCGTTTTCAACTTCATTTTTCAAACTTACAAGCTTTACCCAAGATCCTCACTGCTCTGAACCTGTCCTGCTGAGATAGAAGGAACAAGGAAGACTCTCATATGTACATGCTTGAGTGTATAGGGAAGGTTGCAGTGTGTCTGTGGGATGTCTAAAGCTCTCAGTTTGAGATGGCTTTAGATCTTCACCTCCTGCCTGTCAGTCCAGTAGCTCAACATCACTTGAGTAGGTAGAAACAGCTGTTTCTGTGGGGCAGCAGGTATCACAGGGGTGCCTGCATGGGGCAAGTTGTGTGAGCCCCTCTGCCATGTCTTTTCTCTGCAGTACCTTTTGCTCCTAAGACAGGATGAAGCCACCAGAAGCAGGCAGGGTTACTGTTTAGGAGGTGTGAAACTGAGATTGAAAGTCTGTAATGATGGACACAGACTAGCAGGTTGTCAGAAAGCTTCTTTGTGTCTGTTCTGCAAGATCCTCACCTGGAGCTCCTGTGGCCATTAAGAACAATGCTTATCACAGTTGCTCTACTTCAGCACCTTAATTCGCTTTTTTCTTGCAAGGCAGGTTTCAGTGCAGGCACCAAGGCATGGTACATGCATTGAAAGTCTGTAAAGCACACTGGATATTGGCCACGTATGGTGAAATTCTTCCAACCTTCTGTGGTAGTGTTGCATCACAGAATTGCTTATCCATGTTGACCCTTAAATTAAAGAATTAATTGTACAGAAAAAAATGGGGTGAAGATTTTAATGCTATTGGAGATGGGTTTGTCCTGATGTAAACCAGTTTGTTCTTGGAAACTGTGATGTGTAAGTAGGCTGTATTAAGTAATCTCTACAGACCCTCTCTGCTTATATGTGAAATACTGCAAGGGAACGAATAATGTTTATGTGGACATGCTCAAAACCATTTGATACAGCATTAACTGGAAGCACAGTCATTCTTTGATGTGTTATCTTTAAAAATCCCCTCAAATTGTTAATACAAGTTTCCTTTTCCTGTTGTTTTGTTTTGCTGTGAGAAGAACTTAACAGATCATTTCTTAACTGATGCATCCACCCCACAGGGCCATGATGCTCTAAGGTCCACACTTTCCACTGGGTCATGTGTGTTAGACTTCTTAATGGAATTTATTAGGTTAGTTTTTGCTTACAAAGTACTGCATTAAATGGCATTTGATTGACTGAGAATTGGCATTTTCTTGGTACAGTGGTGAAGCAGCTTGCTAGCATACAGTTACATCAACATTTTATTTTTAATTTAAAATTGTATGATGCAGTTGCTACATTCAATTACGAAATATGTAAACTTTTTAAAATGTTAGTTAGAAAATCATACATTTTTTAGATTTAATTTAGTGGGAAATTTTAGGTAGTGATAGTATGGATCTGGTATTTTAAGAAACTGGTGACCTCCCTTCAGACATGATAGAGTAGCAGGTTTCAGAGGCTATGTCTTACCCAAGGAGTAATGACCTCCATGGAGCACTCCAGCCCTCATCTTCTTGCCATTCTTTCTGAAGAACCTTCAAGGAGAGCCATCTCTCCTGCATTGTTCAGGCACCCTTCTGTTGAGTAGACTCCAAATGTGGAGCCACTATGTCTTATCCCAGTGCGGAACCTGGATTCAGCCTGGCTAAGCACTTGTCCCAGGGGTTTGACAACATAGCTATGACCAGCTAGCACAAGAGTCATTGAGGACAGTAATGCCTGACAAAGCCCTTTTTTCTCTTAGAAGTTCCCCTGGCAAAGGTACGGTGGCATTGACAACATGCTTCCCAAAATGGTGTTCATGGTTACTCCAGTATTGCTCTCTGTTGTTCAAAGGGTACTCTCCTTGTCTGTTTAGGTTTTTTATTAGAAAAGATGAGTCACAAGCTTAATTTTAAAAAGTATCTGTCCATTTTTCCTGTTGCATTATATGCATTCTAATTATAGTAAGCAAATACAGTAATTCTGAGTGGAAGGACTTACATAATAGTGTTTTGACAGATCAGTTTATTGTCCTGCCCTGTTTTCTCAGCTATCAAAGTTGTGATAAGTGGTGCTGTGTACGTATTTTGAGGTGGCATGAAAACCAAGTAAACTTTGGTTTTTTCCTCTGCTCTTATTGCTGCCCATTTCAGATGGCTTTATTTGACTCATAAATATTGCATTAAAAATAGTCAGATAGGCATTAGGGGTTTATTTCCATCCTACAGTTTTGCTTTTAATAAACCAGTAGACTAAGACAACTGTTCTATATTTCAGGTTACTTCAATCGTTAAGTGTGCTTTGTGGTTGATTTGAAAGATATTTTAATTTGATCTTTTAAGACTCTGTGGGCTATTTTCTTTAGAATCGTTCTGTGAAGAAAGGGTTAATGCGTCTGTGTGCATTTACATCTAGGGTTTTCCTCTGTTGAAGAGCCTAGAGGATAGATGTAAAGCTCATGAAAGAATCATGACAAGGCACTATACATAAAGCAGACATAATGCTGTAGAAGCACAGCATCTCTTAAAGAACAGCTATGGGCTCAACTTGAAAATCATTACATGACTTTTTATCCTTAGTGCCTATATCCCCTTGATGAAAGTAAAATGTTATGTGCTTTGTCTAATGGGCACTTGACTATCTGTAGTGTTCCTGCAATGTTTCTGTAACTACTCAATGAAATGGTTATTGACAAATCAGGTTAAATCAGCATAAATTGTGGTACTGTCACTATTCTATGCCCATCATAATGTTTAAGACCTGAAAGCTTTCTCCTGGTCAAAGCATCTATAACCCATATTATTGCCTTCAGTCATCACAGGATTGGAGGATGGCTGAGGTTGTTAGAGACCTCTGAAGGTCATGTGTTCCATCTCCTCTACTCAAGCAGGGCTACCTAGAGCCCTGGACTATGTCCTGGTGGCACCTGGGTATCTCCAAGGATAAAGACTCCAGAACTTACCAGCCATAACCACAACAGTACAATTGACAGCCCTTTGTTCTCGAGGCTGTGCAGTCCCAGCTCTCTCAGTCTTTCTTTCCTCATTGGAGAGACATCCTTAGTTATCATAGTGGCCTTTCACTGGGCTCTCCAGTAACTCCATATCTTGTACTTGGAAGCCCAGAACCAATCCAGCTCTTGAGGTGTGCCTCACCAGTGCGGAGTAGAGAGGAAGGATCACCTGCCTCATCCTGATGGGTATACTTGGCTTAACACAGCCCAGGATGCCATTTCCCTTCTCTGTTCAAGGGCACATTGCTGGCTTGCATTCAACTTGGTGTCCACCAGGACCCCCAGGTCCTTTACCACAAGGCTGCATCCCAGGCACTCAGCCCCCAGCCCGTGCCGATGCAGGATGTTGTTCCTCCCCAGGTGCCGGACTTTGCTTTTACATTTGCTGAACTTTGTGAGATTCCCGTCAGCCCATTTTTCCAGGGGTCCCTCTGGGTGGCACAACTCTCTGGCACATCTGCCGCTCCTCCAGCCAGTCCTGGTTGTTTCTGAAGAGATGAGGCACCATGTCATGGCTTCTGTTCCTTTATCATTTATGATGTTACAAATAAGAGGATACCTGGGTTGTGGAATGCCTTTGTCAATGAACAGATAAGTTTTGCTGATCAGCTAAGTTGCTTAAAGGAAAGAGACTCTTTTGCTCTCAAGATAATGTGACAAAGGACAATAACATTTTCAGCCTGTAATCACTTCTCATTAATTCTGTGTCTTGCTTTTATTTTGTCATCTCTCAGGATGCAGGAAGTCAACAAATAGGCTTTTTGCTTGGAAGCTGCGGAGTTACTGTGGCCTTGACTAGCGACGCATGCCATAAAGGACTGCCTAAAAGCCCCACAGGGGAGATACCACAGTTCAAAGGTAAGCCAAGCCTTGCTTGGTGTGGTTATCACAGAACATTGACTACAGTAACAGCCTTTGCACTTCTTTAGTTGTAGTGGGTGAAGATCAGGCCTGTGATGAAACACTTGCCACGGGAGCAGCTGTGGTTGCTGGGCCACGATTGCCATGGCTGTGTGCCACTGTCTGGTGGAGATCGCTGTGCTCGCCTCATGGCTGCTGAGCAGTGCGAGTGATCCTGATCTGGTTCTCCAATGGCTTCACCAGGCTGGTCAAATCTTCTGTAGCCACAAATGAAATTTAACCAACAGGACTGGGAAGCATTTGTACGTTTCAGTCCTATAGCTAAGTGATAGGGACAGTAACCTCTGACAGGAGAGTGGTAAGTAAACTCTTTGGGTCAGTAACAGCTCAGACGGCCCAAGCATTTCTTCAGGGATTGTGTGAGACGGACACGATTGCCCTGTTAAGAAAGCAGTTCAGGGAAATCATCTTTGCCATGCTGTGCTGAGGTTTGAAAGACTCAGTGTTTAGGTAGTGGTAGACACAGGCATTTGGGGAAAAAAAAACAAACCAAAACAAACAGGAAAGAGTTTTGTCTTGTCACATCTGGCAGAAACTCAACAAAAGCTGACTTTTCTTTGTACCTCAGGCTGGCCAAAGCTGCTGTGGTTTGTCACAGAGTCTAAACACCTCTCCAAGCCACCTCGTGACTGGTTCCCACACATCAAGGATGCAAACAATGACACAGCTTACATTGAGGTGAGTTAATGAAGATGCATCTTCTCTTCGAATCATTGCATATGGCTTTTCTGGATTAGATAAACATCGTTACTCATTCACTAGTCAAAGAAGCAAAGAACATCCTGTTTTAGCCTGTTAATAAATAATATTTTCTAATAAATTATACTGGATATTGATTTCAGAAAAGTTAATGAAATGTTAAATTGCATTTTGGAGTTTCTAACAGTAATGTTTTTGTGTCATCTATGTGACTGCCACAATACTATATTGAACTTGCTTTGACCAGCCTCAGTCACGTTCAGTGTGGGATTCAGATGGGTAGATGGCAGGTGTCCTTCAGACCCTTTGAAAGGAGAGTCCTGTTCAAATGCTTGGCTGCCACGTACTGCTTTGTTAGTCACACTCCCCCCAAACAACAGCGTCACGAAGGGAAAATTAGTGGTGCTGTGAAGTTTAATTTAATTTTTTAATTCTTTTTTCTCACTTCTGCACAGACTAATGCCTCAAATTCAGTGATGTTAGTATTGAATTTAAACGATAATTCAAAGTGATAAGTTCAAGTTAACACAGCAAAGGTATTTTCTATCTTTAAGCAGTCAAAAAACTCAACTAGAGAAGCAGATGCCTCTATTTTCAATCTTGCTGATTATCTCCATCATGGAGAAAGATAAATGTTTAATTTACTTTAATTGCTACTGATAGTTTTCAGACTCTTGCATAAAGTTGCAAAAATTACTGCAGTCATCAGCAGTGATCTCCCACCTCTTTTATGCTGCTTTCTCATGACTCTCTCATATTCTTATGATCAAGAGCTTGTGTCTTTCAGACTGTATATGTATAGATTATTATAACAGAACCCAGCAAGGATTCTGTGGTCAGCACTTATCCTGTGTCTCATAAGACACCAAAGGGAGAAGCTTGGGTTTATTGGTTGGCCTATAAAATCAAACATGCGAATACAGAACAGACTGAACTAGGTTATTCTCTGCTAAATCTAGCCAGTCCTTTAGTCATTAACATGATCAGAATTGTTAGAACTATTTTTCCGTAATGCCTGTATTCAAACAGCAGATGGATTGCTGATATCAAGCCTGGGAAGCTTCAGTCAAAAAGAGAAAGCTTATCTGAAAAAAATGTCTTTAACAAAAAGCTGACTCCCAAAGTCCTTAATACTTCTGCCTCCTTAAAATAGAGTCATTAGATGTGTCCATCATTCACCTATATAGGAAACACTTTAAACATAGCTATTAAATAATGGAAATAGGGCAAGTACTGCACACTGACGTGCCCTGCTTATTTCTTTTTAGTACAAAACATGTAAAGATGGAAGTGTGCTTGGGGTGACTGTGACAAGGATCGCACTGCTGACGCACTGCCAAGCTCTGACCCAGGCGTGTGGATACACAGAAGGTATGGAGTACGCTGCCCTTGCTTCGTCCATAAAATCAAGTGTGAATTATAATTTGTTTCTCACTGGGCTCCTGTTTTATGTTTTACATAGGTCTGTATCAAAGGTTTCCAATTTTATAAACCCATTTTTCTCCCACTGATATTAGAAAATATGCACATGTTTAAGAGATCTTTGTAAGAGGTACAAATAATATCCTGGCCAATACAAATCCTGTAATGGAGACTTACTATGAAAGTTAAGCTTTGAGTTGATCAGTCGTGTTATACTGAAGCTTCTTTCCTTTGAGGGGGTTTGTCTTGCTTGGGCCAGTGCCATATTCTAGAAAATAAATTCCCTTTTGTTTTTGTTGGACAGCTGAAACAATTGTGAATGTATTAGATTTCAAGAAGGATGTTGGTTTATGGCATGGGATTCTTACAGTAAGTATGTTTTTTTTATTTTGTGTGAATATTTGAAAATAAACTAACCTAATATGCTTATTACTATCACAAACTGCAGATTTTTCTAATAATTTTTTCTGCTTTGAAAAGCAAAAAATATGTGAGTTAAACCCATGATCTGCTATTATACTTGCCCACAATGAGCACAGTAAAGATGCCTTTGTGTTTTTATGCATCGTGTCAATTACTCTGTCCCCATTCTTATCATGTTACTCTGATCTTACTGATGTGTGATTTTGAGGTCGGACTTCACTGCAGAATCACATCAAATTGGTACTTACCTCTGTAAGGACATGGTCCTGTGGCAGAGCTGTATTGCCACAGATTAGCTTTTCTGTCAAAACTCCCATCAAGAGATGGTTGCTAACATTAAAGCATTTCTGATGCTTTAAGTTCCATAAATTGTCTGCTTGCTGTTTGAACGTCTTTCTCGATTGACATGAGGGCTAAATGACAGTTTTTTTAAGGATTGCTTCTCCAGGTGCTGCTGCAGTCAGTGACAGAATACTCGCTGAACGTTTTAAGAGCAGATAGCAGGTCTTGAAGGGTCACTGTTTGGGGGTCGTGGGATGTGCAGGCCCAACGTGCTGTGATTCCCAGGGTTCCGATATGCTTTCCCCATGCAGTGTTATACTGTTCTTACTATCAAAGAGCGTTAATAACAGTTCCACAGCAGAAATGGTTTATTAGACTGTCCATAACTGTCTCATGTCAGAAAACATCTTTATCACTGAAGTTGAAAGCAAGCATCTAATAGAGCTTTTCTATGGCTGCCTTTGCTATCAATCTTGATATGAATTTCTTTTCTTTGGTGACATGCATGTAAGTGCCTTTTTGTACCTACACTAGTGACAGCCCAAAAGAACTGCCTTTGCAGTCCTGCAGGTGTTCAGATGACTCATCCACTGGGACACTTAACCTTCCTTAAGCCTAGGTTTTCCAAAACAAATACTGTATTTAACTGAGTTGCTATAGCCCTCATAAGGTGTTTCTAGATGGTAACAGAAGTAAAGCAGCAGCTCATTTCCAGATGGTTTGTTCAGTAGCAACACTGAGAAATCACTAAAGCAATTGACTGCCTCAGGCTGGGAAATTGGTTCTGGATCTGTCATTGGTTTCACTCAGCTGCTTTTTCTAAACTTACTGAAACTTTCCATGACCTTGTTGAAAATATTGGAATTAGCCACCTGGAGAAGGACTAACATCTCCTTAATTTATTTTCTGTTAAAATAAATTGATCTCTGCTTAATCTGTGACTCCAATTTCTCTGCCTATCTTTCAAATAATTTGTGCCACACTGCCTTTAGTAGTTTTCAGTCTTCATGAGGATGGATTTCTTAAGACAGATATGTTACTGTTGTCCTTTTGAGTAGAGTCTTTGTTTATACTGAAGTTTATCAGGCTTAAGGATAATATTAACCTACATAGCAAACATGCAGACATTGTTCATCCCATGTTTTTTATTCTTTCTCTTTAAAGTGAACCGCTTAGAGTATAAATAGAAGGAAAATCAGTTTCTTTTTTTTCAGTACTGCTTCAAAGTTATGATCTGATTAGTCTAAATCCTTAATCCTTAATTAAAGCACTAGAAAATGGGTATCTCTTTCATCTTAATGTAGATAGCTACATAGGAAGAGATAAACGCCAGTATTGCCAATAAAGCAGGCATTGAGTGGTTTGCATAGATGCCTCTGCCCATAACATAATATAAATAATTTCCATAATAGTTGTATAAAACCCATTTATCTTATTTGATTTCAGAGTGTCATGAACATGATGCATGTTATCAGTATCCCATACTCCTTAATGAAAGTGAATCCACTGTCATGGATACAGAAAGTCTGTCAGTACAAAGGTAAGGAACTGGAATATCCAGAAGTATAAAATCACAGTCAAAATCAAAAGCACAAGTTGTTAATACAGCTGTGTGGCTTTTATGTACTGTATTAGTAATCTTCCCATTCTTATTGCAGCAAAGGTTGCCTGTGTAAAATCCAGAGACATGCACTGGGCATTGGTGGCACATCGAGATCAGAGAGACATCAACCTTTCCTCACTACGAATGCTAATAGTGGCCGATGGTGCAAACCCATGTAAGCTCTGCTTCTGCAGTCCAGTAGAAACTAGGGAGTTTTCTGCCTTGCATTTAAAGTTTCAGTCTTCAGTCATCATAGCTAAAATATTTACAAAGTATTGAGTTTGTCTACTGCAAACTATATGGTATTTCGGGAAACTGTATTGAATTTTGGGCTTTCTTCAGCTAATCCTGAAGCAAACTTTGTGTTCCATGCAACGTAAGCTACAGTAAATCCAGTTTTGTTTAACATGACAGTCCTGTGTGAAGACTGAAGTAAATAACCTTAAGCTATAGAAAGGATCAGAACATTTCTCCTGAATGACGGCACTCAGATCCAGAAGTAGTTGAGATTTTTACAGGAATAACTTATATTACTCTAGAGAATTTTACCTTGGTCACTTCATGGCAATTAATAGCATGAACTGTTGCTTTATATTATTTAAGGTACCAGTGTATAGGTGTTCTGCTTGTGTGTAGTAGTTTGCTTTGAGTTTCTGAATTAAATTTTTGATTTGCTTCATGCTAAAAAGGAGAACTGTAATAAAAGTCATATTGTAAATGTAGCAGTAATGGCTTTTCTGTGTAAGCATGGAGAAAGGATTTTATGCTCAAAAATTAGTCTTTATTCATTCTATGCAGACACAACTGCATATACACAATTGTAGCAGCCACGATTTCTTTCCTAGTGGACATAGGCCTTTTTAAAACTCTTTCTGCTAAAAATCCTATATATTCAGTAAAGTTTGCAGTTTGACTAGCACAACTTCAGGAATAAGGTTATTTTTCTCCTCTGATCCTTTTTTTTCTTCACTTCAGGGTCTATTTCTTCCTGTGATGCATTTCTCAATGTCTTCCAAAGTAAAGGTCTAAGACAAGAGGTCATTTGTCCCTGCGCTAGTTCACCGGAAGCGCTCACTGTGGCTATTCGAAGGTACTGTGTTACACCAGTGGAAACAGACCCACTGTAGAGCATGTGTGGTACTTTGGAAGGAAATTAAACATTTATTCAAGTATGTGTCTACGTACTTTACTTCTGAATAGCATTTTTAGTTCTCTTGTAGTTTATGTCCAAACAAGACATACATGAAGAATTTGCGGAGTAATATGTTAACCTCAGAGTGCTTTTTAGTACAGTTCCCATTTCTGTCATTTTATCTAATTTTAAATTAAATAGACTGAAGTAAAAAAGCCAATTCTGGAAAAAGAAATGGAAAAATGCCCTAAGCATAAAATGAATAAAAATGTGGGAATTTAAGTGGAATTGCTATCGAGGAAAATTATGCTTTGAAGTGGTCTGTTTAAAGAGAATTATGACATTCTGCCAGTTGGTTTTGGCTGACTGGGGCTTTTTAACCATTCATAGACCCTCAGTAATCATCTGGAAATGCCCTTTAAGCCTGGGGGATTTGTGCCTAGAACTAAAATGGACAAATTGTAGTAAAACGATCAAGCCTTGTGTACATGAGTGTCGGTATGCAGCAGTCACCTGTCACGAGCGTTGTAGTACACAGTAAATGCCACAACTGTCATCTGTTTTGTCAGAGTTTTCCAAAAGTTTTACCTTGAACAGTCGGCACTTTGGTTTTATGTTCAGATTTCTGCAGCCTTTTATAATTGTTTCACATTCTAAAACGTGCAGTATAGAAGTGTAAAGCACTGTGATAGCATTAAGTAAAATACTTCCCACCACATGGTTTAAAATGCACTGTCCAAGTGAAACTTAACTGGATTTTCAGTTAGCTTTCCAACAAAACATCTCAGGAAGAAAGACACAAGGCCAAGAGTGTGGTTGACTTTCAGCCACCTCATTATTTGCTTAAAACATCTGAAAGCTATCCATCAGGGATTTATCCTGTCCAGGTTAGTTGTCTTTCTGCGAACTGCAGGATCTCAAAGAGAACTTTCATTCAGCTTCACCAGCATGTTTGCAGCTTTATGCCAAGAGGTACGTTGCTTTTCCCTTCTGGTGGGTTTCCTAGTAGGAGGCTGTGCAGACCTTTGCTTCTCTTGGAATGAGCTCTTGCTTGTAAGTGCAGAGAGGACATGGATGGACACGGGCAATCCTTGTGCTGAGCACTCATTAACAGGCAAGGATTTTCATTTCCTGTGCTAGACCTGGAAACTCTGCCCCAGACCGCAGGTTATGAAGTAGGGGAACTCACGGTATCTCAACGTGCAATGTTTGGTAGCCCCTTTTGAGATTTAAAGCCTATGCTTGTAGCCATCCGAGGCACTGGAGATTAATTTTCAAATTAACTATCATTTTGAGCTTACATAAATAAGAAATTATTAGCACATAAAAATAGTGGATTTTTTTTTAAAGTATTTTTATCTTCAGTGCCTCCTGTTCTTACTACAGTGAATGTTACTGAACGCATGTCTCCTCATTTAAAGTCTGTTTAATGGCAGGATAATACCAGCTGAACTTGGGAGCTTTAGTATTCTTGATTTCATTCAAGCCATCTCCACTGACAGTAATATCATTATCATACAAGTTCCAAAGAGTTACAGCTGAAGTGTGCATTAAAATGACTCCCTGCAGAGCACAGATACAGAGAGTTCCCTGTTAATGCTCTGACTCTTTCCAAATCTATGGTGTATTTTTACTGATGTTCCTACAAGGAAGAGTATCAAAACCAGTTCTCAGTTGAAATACCCTTATAGTTTAGAAAAAGACAGTCAGTAATAGACTAATAGGTACTTTAGCCTTAGAACTGAATCATGAAGCCTAATATTTAAAGGCTTGTGTCATGCAAATAAGTCTTTTTGGTATTCCTTGTCTGTTTATTGCATATAGTCCAAACCCGCTTGCTTAAGAGAGTGCAAAAGTTTAAGAACTTGTCTTTTCCCATTTAAATGACTGGCAAAAACCAGAGGTAAAGTAGATTGTATCTGTAAGCGGAGTTGCAACTGTTCTCAAAATGCTCCTCAGCTATCAGTATGAACAAATTACCTTTCAAGTATATGCACACTGTCCCTCTTCAATGGTTAAGGTAACTAAAGGGATAGGTTTGTCTGCCGGTTTAAGCTGTATTTACTTGGTATATACAGTAGGTGGAATTATACCTTTGTTTAGTTGCTCCTGTCTTAGTTGAAGGATTCATCTTTGTCTAGTGAGCAGACTTAGAGAATTCAAATCCTGTACTAGAAATATTGAATGTCTAAGGGAGGTGGTGTATACCCCATCCCTGGAGACATTCAAGGCCAGGTTGGATGAGGCCCTGAGCAACCTGATCTAGTTGGGGGTGTCCCTGTTTCTTGCAGGGGGGTTGGACTGGATGACCTCTGGGAGTCACTTCTAATCCTAATCATTCTATGATTCTATGATTCTAAAGAAAAATGTGAAGTTTTTAAAAAATTATAAATACATTGGTATGGGGTTATTTATATCTCATCATCTTTCCCAGTGATTTCATTCCTCCTGCTTGTCAGGGATACTTGTTTTTGCATTGATCCATTGTGGATATCATGCACAGTACAAAATTAGATACCATACCTTGCAAGATTGTTGCTGACAAGGTACTTTGTAAGAGGATGTACAGGTACTGTCAGGTGCTTAGCTTCCACCTTGCTCCTCCATTCTGCTCCTCTGACTGTGTTCCCTTTCGGTGTTGGATGGCTAGATGCATCCAGGTGGAGATTTGAGCATGGTCAGCTCACATCCCATTCAGGCATCTGCCTCAGACACCCAGGATAGCCGGAATACTCTGAAATAGCAGTTCTGACATACCTGTCCTGTAGACCCCTGGTCTCATGCTCAACTACTTCCATTGCACGGCACTTCTCCCTCACAGGGCAAACCTGTTGTCAGCCCAGGCCACAGCAAGTGTGGCTCTATTGACATGTCCCCCAGCATGAGCCTCCAGCTCCCCTCCCTGGCACCGCCCCTGTACACAGACAGAGTCATAGAATCACAGAATAGAATCATAGAATGATTAGAGTTGGAAGGGACTCCCAGAGGTCATCTAGTCAACCCCCCCTGCAAAAAGCAGGGACACCCCCAACTAGATCAGGTTACTCAGGGCCTCATCCAACCTGGCCTTGAATGTCTCCAGGGATGGGGAATCCACCACCTCCCTGGGCAACCTGTTCCAGTGCTCCACCACTCTTACAGTAAAGAACTTTTTTCTAATATCCAATCTAAATCTACCTTTGAGTCTTTCAAAGCTGCACCTGCTTTACATTTTAGCAGACTTTGGATGTGATAAGTGATGCAGATAAATGCAGGTGATGAAAATCTAGATGGCCTCTACTCCTAGAAGGCTGTGAGAAGCTTTGTGTGCCTGCAGGAGACCTTTCTTCTCATGAGCAGTAAAACAGGTGTTTTGGGGAGCAGGGGTGAGAGGAAGTTGATCAATAATGTCGATGAAAGTTCCTTTTACATGATGGAAATGTTATTTATCACAGCTGCTTGTTTACTAGCACCATTTGTTATGCTCTAATGCATTTCCAAGCATGCCCATATTCTTCTTTGTTGACAATGTCACTTGAGAAATATGCCTCGTAAAACCTATTAATTGAAATTTATAGTGCCGATCACAGTAAGGCTTACATGAGCATGATTGGCTAAGGCCCATCTAGTATTTCGAGCACAGTAGAGGAGAAATGTCATATAAAAGGACATTAGCTTTTAAAAAATAGCTGTGTTATGATGGACTATTTAGGAAAAATGCAGAATCGTGAACTAAATATTGGTCTTTTATCCATCTTGAAAATAGCAGGGGTCTGGCTGCTCTACGTGTATGCATTATCCACACTCAAATCAGCACCAGGTTAGCTTCTGGGTTTGCATTTTAAAAAGCAGGACAGTATAAGAATCTTTGCAGACAAGAAAAGCTCTGACATATTCTCTTGACTTAGTAACTTGCATACGTCAACATTCGTTTGCTTAAGCCACGCTCTACATAAATATAACTGTCCACTGATACAGCCAGTGGTTTTATATTGAAACAAGTTGACAGGCAGCTTGTGCTGATGCTGTACAGCGTGTCGGCAGTGACTCTGAGCAAACTGAGGTGTCACAAAGGGGCTGCACCCACAACGTTTTGACCATGACTGTTGAAGGTGTAGTTTGTTTCGATTTTCATGGGGTAAATTAGACTAGGAAGAATTAAATTATGTGTACTAAAATAAACATGGTAAAGTCTTTGCAGATTCCACAGGTGCTTGGCAGTTAATCTGCTACAACCTGTTTTCTTCTGTTTAGTAATTTTAAAAGCCTAATTTTTGGGAGTGGGAAGTCATATCTGCAATTTAAACACAGCGTACTTGTATTCAAATATTGTCTTTGATACCAGTGTACTAGAGCTAGGCTTGCAGGTCAGTTTGGTTTCCAGAGTCAGTAACATATCAAGCTATTTTCTGAGCAGTTCCAATTTTTTGGAGCACTTTTTCCCTCTACATCATCTGAACTGCCTTTAACTATTTTTAAGGTGAAAGCTTCTACTTAAGTCATCTAATCTGAAAGATAAATACGAGCTGATTTGGGTAAATGTTAGGTGTTACTTTCATCTCTGCAGCCTCATTTCTGTGGGTGGCTACTGAATGGGGGAATTGACTGACATCATTGTTCAGAAATGTCTGAAAGACAGGATTCTGCCAGGTCTGGTAGGGCAAAAAAGAAGGTGGGACGTTAAGGTCTCAAATAGAGGAGCACTGACAGTAGTTGTCCATTCAGAGTAAGTAAATGCTTGTGTCTGTCGGATGGTGCACTGATGTGTTAACCAACCCTTGGTTGCAGGCCAACAGACGATAGCAATCAGCCACCAGGCAGAGGAGTTCTGTCCATGCATGGTCTCACTTATGGGGTGATTCGTGTGGACTCTGAAGAAAAGCTTTCCGTTCTGACTGTCCAGGATGTTGGCTTAGTGATGCCGGGAGGTAAGGAAATGACTGTGATTCAGCTATCGAAGTAGTTAGCTGTAGGAAGTCATAGGTGGGCATACAAGCATTGGGATTCGGACATGTGTGCTTGAAAACATTGTAGTTGAAAAGCATTACCTGTAAAACTTCATGGCGTGGAAATCCCAAGATTTCTTCTCTGTTTACCTTGGTGGCTGTGTTTGCTCACACCAGAGTGTGCTATAAACAACCTGTCACCACATCAGAACATTCACTCCTTAGCTGTGAAATATGGATACAGAAAATAAGAAAGTTGGATTCTGGTGTCTGGAGGCTATAAATATCCATAAGCCTGAGCCAGATGAGCCTCGATAGTGAAAGTTTTCATAACCTATGCTAAGGATCACAGAATTGCTTTGTGAAGGCTTGCAGAACGTATTTCCCAAGATCTTTTGCTATCACCCAGTTATTAGAAAGAGGAGGTATGACTGAACAGTTCATGCTGATAAATTCAAACCGAAACCAGTGCTTGTACAGATGAGGATAAGATTTTTTCATAAGAGAGCTAGATTTTAAATGAGATGTTGGAGACCAGAAAAGGATAATACTGTAGTTTGTATTAAGAGGACATCTGTTATGGACCAAAGGAAAAAAACATGATGATGTCTCTTACAAAATTTCAGTTGAACAACTTAAAATAAAGGAAGATTGGTTGTTGTCTAATACTTACCCTATAAGATGCTATTATAGATGTGTTATCTAGCACTTCATGCTACACTTCCACAGTTTCAATAAAAACAGACGCTCCTGTTTACCATCAGAGTGAGAGAGAGACCATTCAAGATTCTTTACGCTTTGAAGATGTTCTGATTCATTTCTGGTCTCCCTTGTTCGTCGTATCCTCTTTCCAACTGCAAAATCTACACATGCTGGACTCCAACTCCAGGGATTACAGTTAAAGCAGCATTACCTGATTCTTATTCACATGGCTGACATAAAATACTGCTTCTTCCGCAGACCAGTGCCTTCTAATCCCTCCCATTTAGCTCCTGTGGTCTCTGCAGTCCTGTAAGACCAGTGAGAGAGGGTCTGAGCTCTAATAACTTCTTAGTAAAACAAGCGTACTAGTTTGCTAGAATGTCTTGATCTATCGTATGGTGTTGCTCGCTGCTTTGTGAAAGGTGGATTTCCTGGTTGCCTGCCTCCCTGGCAGAATAGTTATTATTAAGAACTCCATTAGGGTATGTCATTCTGCCCTGACTGTAGCTAATCTGGTCTTCAGTATGCAAATCTGGAAACACAGTCACATTTCACAGCTATGTAACAGACCAGCTGAAATTCTAGAGAGAGGCAAATTAGGTTTTGTTATCAGCGAAGGGCTTCGTTTACATAAAGATCTTTGCATTCTTCATATAAATACTGTTTATAATATAAATAACATCTTACAATGTTAAACAATTTTTGAGAAACCAATTGTTAGACATTAGTCTACATATATTTAATTTGTTTATGTCAATTCCACCATGATATCTTTCCCACAGCATTTATGTTATTCTATAGTTCATTTTAAAGTATTCTTTAAAGTCCTTTGCTCTCCCTCTAGCTATAATGTGTTCAGTGAAGCCAGATGGAATTCCTCAGCTCTGTAAAACAGACGAAATAGGAGAACTTTGTGTGTGTGCTATTGCAACGGGTACATCATATTATGGACTCTCGGGCATGACCAAAAATACTTTTGAGGTAAGCCGATCAAAAATGCTATATAAAATCCCTCCTTTTTAACTTTTTCTATTTTGAGATAATATTTGACATAAAATATTGATAATAGCAATATCTCAGTGGCAGTAGTAATCAGTGCTCGTGGCTTGGGATCTGTAGTGTAGCCAGATAATCTGCACTGAGGCCCATTTCATTAAGTGTGATAGCACATCTTCATGTGGGTTTCATTTTGACTCTGAAGAGCTTTTAGTTTAACTTTGAAAGAAGATACCAAGGGCTGAAACAATCAGCAGGAACAAAGACAGAGTTCAAACAGTAATGCTGTACAAGCCTGTGAGCTAGCTTCATGCAGCATTTGATTGTTGCAAATAGTATGGAGGCTGCTGGGTGTCTTTAAAAAGTGGTTTCCAACATTTCTGTAACTCAGCCAGCATTAAAGGCTTGCATTTGTACAGAATCCTGACAGATGTAGTCTTCAAGAGGTATCTGAATAGCAAAGATACCATTTCCTAATTAGTCCCCACCTGCCTTTGTTTAAATTGCCATAGGTGAAAGCCTCTCTGCTTTGTGGAATCTGTTTTCCTGTAGGTTTCAGCTCCAGTGCAGACAGCTGTATTGATAGCTCTGTTGTACCTGCTCAGTCGTTATCATTAACTTCTGCTGAAGCCAGTATGAAAGGCTGAACAGATCAGAGAAATACTGAAAAAGATTGAGCTGAGATTTGCTATTAAATCATGATCCTTCCTCTTCTAATGTTTTAGAAAACAGGAAAATACTTCAATGTTTCCATTAACAAATGCTCCAATATTACTATTTTATTAGTAAATTATAAACATGACTAATATCTCCTGCAAAATGAAGATCTGAACATTGTAAACACTATACATTAAATAATTAATGGAGACTAGTGGATACAATTCTCCATCCTTCTGTTGAAGCCAGGGATCCTGCTATGCTATTGTGATCTGAAAGTGTCGATAGCTGATTCCTGTGCTACATGCACAAATGGCGATACCCAGTGTCAATGATAATCCTGGATTTGACATATTTCAGGGTCGAAAGCTACTTACATTCATTCTGTAGTACTCGCTGTAATTATAAAATCATTCATAATTCATAACTGGGTCTGCAGTTTAGCAGCATATTTAGATTGATTAGACTTATTCCTAATGGTAGCAAAGAAATTGCCATTGGGTGAGCAGGACCACTTGTTTTTCTTGTTAAACAGTTCTTAGGAGTCCTGTCCAAGCCAACTCTTTCAGTTTTACTGGGCAATTCATGTTGCAGGTGTCAGTCTGAGAGTTTTGTGTTCCTGAAGGGAGTTATGGCTGAGGATATGTAAGCATTAAATCTATTTGGTACGAGTCACCCATGGGCATGTGAGAGCAGAATTTGACCTTTCATTTTAGATGAGCCTAGAAAGACACTTACATAGCCATAGCCTTCCACTTGCCATTCTCTTAAATAACTTTCCTTTAGACTATTTCAGTTTAAAGAAGCATCAGCAGGGAGGTGTGGTTAGAATGCAGCTCAAAGTAGCTCATGTGCCAGAAGGACACCAAAAGTGTTAGACATCTGCTCTGTGGAAGTCATGTATGTGTCTGGTGTTCAGACATTTAGAGAGGCTCTGCAGAGGGCTGCGTGTTCACTTTTAGACATGCTATGGGAGGCATTATCACTGGTGTTGTGAGCACTTAATTGACCTTAGATAAAAACGTGGTCAGCTGCAAGAGTCATTAATGTACAGTACCTTAAAATAGTGTCACTTCTGGCCTGCTTATTTCTCTGTACTGTGCTGGAAATGAGCATGAGGTACTGAAAAGAACCACTACTATAATATCTATGATTTAATGTCTACATATATATATAGCACCTCAGGTTAGCTGCACTCTGAACAGCATTTTGTTTTATTTTTTTTATTCAATGATGTTTATTTATATATTTTTAGAGGTTACAAATGATTTACAGAGGCATGGTTAGGGACAAATGTATGTGGTAGAGTGAGGTTGAACCTACTGGAACTGAAAATTACACACACTAGTCTAGAAGTTTCCTGACAGTTTATGGTCAGTGAAATGTAAAGAGCATCACCAGCAACCTCTTTGCCTCATTCTGGAAGAGCTGTCTGAGAAAGCATACATGAAATATTTCTCAGCATGATCTCTGTGTATAGAACTGAAGACCTGTGTTTCTCTGTCTTACAGGTGTTTCCTATGACCAGTTCTGGTGGCCCTATCACTGAATATCCTTTTATAAGGACTGGATTACTAGGCTTTATAGGACCAGGTGGACTTGTCTTTGTTATCGGCAAAATGGATGGTTTGATGGTTGTCAGTGGAAGAAGACACAATGCTGATGACATTGTAGCAACAGCACTGGCGGTGGAACCGATGAAATTTGTGTACAGGGGAAGGTTTGAGCCTTTCTTCTCTAATGTAGAAATCCTTACTGTGCATAGACCAGGTATCAGTGACCCAAAATGCTTCCAGAAGGCAGTCCCTCATCTGCTCTGTGATTTCACGTTGACGTGAAAGCAATTACTTTCTTCTGAGACGGGGCAAAAGAAGTTGCTTATGCTGGCTGTATATAACAACCACCTTGGTGTGACCCAAATTTAGTGCTTTTATTACTCCAAGAACGTTCACTCTGCTATAACCTTCTGCCTGCATTTAGACTATTGTAGAACAAAGACCCCCTTTTTCTCCTCCAGAAGTTATTCAGAACTGTTCTTGTTGCTTGTTACCCATAAATAAAATACTAATTGATACAAAAGTTGTCTGAAAAATAAATAAATAAACAGGTAGTTATGGAGGCTTGATGTAGAAAACCGTTTTTTCCATCTGTCGTGGCACTAAATACTCTTCTCTCCCTCTCTTTCTATAGAATAGCTGTGTTTTCCGTGAGCGTGCTGCATGATGAAAGGATAGTGATTGTTGCTGAGCAAAGACCAGATTCCACAGAGGAAGACAGTTTTCAATGGATGAGTAGAGTTCTCCAGGTAATGTTCTTTATGTACATTTGGAAGCTATTTTGTCCTGCTTTATATTCTTTTTATTGATCTTTCAGGCCCCCAAGGTAACTGACATTTGTCTTTGAGTAATTGTAAGTCCACGTTCAGTTGCACTTGGACCTAATGAGCACAAAATTAAATTCTTCTGTGTGACAGTTCCTATCTGGGCTGCACATATCCAGAAAGCGTTGCTTTTCCTAATCAAAATGCTATAAGGAAACAGGGATGAATTAAAGTAATCAAGAGCATGGAAGGAGTAGCATAAGATTTATGAGGATATAGTTATTCATTACTTCAGAAGGGTAATGTATATAGTATATACTTTTACTGTCAAAAGCTGCCAAATTCTTTTACTAAACAGTTATTGGCACTGATAAGGAGTTGACCTCATCAAAAGTAGATATACATATCTGAGCTAGAACTCCAGATACATTTTTTAATCAGTTCAGTGTTTCTAGTGCACCATGTTCAGAGCTAAAATTAACTGAATGAAACACAGCCTTAAAATGGCAATTTCTCTCCATTGATTAGTTCAGTTCTAGGTATCTACAGTGAGATTAGGCGGACAACAGCTGTCGGGTGGTCCATGCAAGGCACACACCACTGTGATGAAACCCACCTTGGTGGTGGTGTTCAACAGTGTGACCAGAAGACAGCAGCTGCTGAACAGTATAAAATTCTGATCTTCACCTTTCGTATAGCAGTCCAAGTTAAGGAAATAGCAACCCTATTCAAAGTTTTTTCAACTTTAGGTAGTAATCATCTTCCACCTCCTCCATCTCCATGGCTAAGCCAATTCTCACTCAAATGCAATAGGTTTATTGGAGATAGTGGCACAGTAAGTCTGTGTGTTGCTTCATTCTGAAATGGTCTCAGCTCTGCCTACTGCTGGTCACCTTTTATGTCCACTTCACTTTCCTGCTTCCTTTCTGTCCTTCCTCTAGGACTCTTCTCAAGTAAATATATTGCAAACATCTTTTTTGCTTTACCCAAGAAAAAGATCACACTCAATTCCAAGTTGTTTTTATTCATTATTACTTTATATTGAATAGAAAAGGACTGTCTATCATATCCTTGAGGAAACTAAAAAATAAGCTTTCATCTCTCTCAAGACCAGTTTATCTCCTTTCTTGATTTTGATTTAAAAGATAGCTAAATTTCGTACAGCTAAAAGTATGTCATTCACAGTAAATCTAAATTGTTACTGAGAAAATCTAAAACATCTAGAAAGCCTTTGAAGCACATAGTAGCACTTAGGCCAGTTATTGTAGAGGGAAAGGCTTACCATGTTTCAATCATTTCTATCAGGTAGCAAGTTCCTAAAGAAAAGAGTCAAACTTTGGACTTAACTGTTTTTTCAGCTGAGCATTTTTGTGACTTTTGCAGATGATCCTACATCATGATAGCCAGTACAATTCAGTACTGAACACTGTGGGAGTCCCATGTCAACTTCCTCCTGCCAGAAGTCCTTCCTGTTATTCTGAGTATGATCAAGTCAGAGCAGTGTCTGAGAATGATAGGCCATATGTCAAAGCACACATATGTGTGGCTACTTTCATCACCCATGTGTGAAGTCTACAACTCTGGCATGTGTCACTATGTGAACAAGAAGTTTCTGGTTCCACTTCAGCTGAGAGCAGAAATGGAGGCCAGAAGCCAGGAACATGTGGGATGCTTTGTGCCTCCTTCCCAATCAGAGCTTTAATAACAAATTTCAGGAAGTGGTAGCTAGTTGTATCTGAATCATCTGCTAGTGATGAGCAACAATGATATCACACTTATGTCGTGACTCTCGATGATGTCCATAACAACAAACTACCAAATTGCTACTCATTTCTGATGATATTTGTGAGAGTAGTCTGACACCCTGCATGTGCTGCCCTGTGCCAGCCTTGCCCTACACTGCCTGCTTTTGCTGTGTCTTGCTATCTTGAGCTGCATTGATTTGCAGAACCTCTTTCCAGTGAGTCGCACGTATTCTGCCTCTCCCTGACCCTTCTTGCTCCCCTACAGAGGATTGACAGGTGGCAGAGCTTCTGTGTGTGTGGGACTGGGTTGTCCTGCATCTGTGGGTTTTAGCAGGGGGAGGGTTGGGAGGTAGTGGTCAAGATGAGTAGAGTTTCTTGATAGTGGAGGAAGAATGTGTTGCCGTGACAGTTTGAGTGAAGGTCCCAGGTCACCCAGCAGTTCAGTCAGATGGTTCTTGGATGTCCATGCATCTCTCAGGCAGCTGGAACTGTTCTGATCCTTCAGGCAGGGTTGTAGTCCCTCTACCTGGCAGACTGGATGTTAGTTTTACCAGTGCCAGCATGCTGACGGGACTTGGCAGGACTAGGCAAAGCTAGGAGGTCTGCTGCACACCTGGAGAGTGTCTGCCCAGAGAGTTTTGTCAGACTGAGATGTTTTCTTAACTTGACCAGCATAGCAATATGGATTCTCTGTGAGTTCTGATATCTGTAATCTGTTTTCTCCACGAAACAGAAGGATAGAGATTTCAGATAATCTGCTTACTTCTGGCTGAACAGTCATGTCGAAAACCAAGCTGTCTCATCAACAGGCATAAATGCCAGCAGTATTGACTGGTGCTCCTCTCTCAAAAGTTTAAGGCTCGTCCTTGTGAAACGAAGTCATTCCCTGCTTCAGAAATGTGGCAAACTCTTCAGTGTGAAAGGTGACAAGGTGACAATTATGAATGGCCCATGACATTTTAATGGGCATAAAGGAGACAGTTCAGAAGTCCCTGGATAATCATTTTATATAGCACCCCTCGTCCCATCCCAGCTGGGTATTGCTTTCCATTGCCGAGCTCTCAAAGCTCACTGTATATGTTCAAGTAAGAGTGGTTACTTGCCTGGTAATGCTTTTCCTTCAGGCTGATCTCAGGTGAGGATCCCATGATTTATCTCAGCTTTTGGGAACCTACAAATAACATTAGGATTAGGACGTTATTATGGTTTCTGCCAAAAACACGAGACATTGAAAGTTAGTGGTCATATGTATCTCGCTATCATGATCTTTCAGGTAAGGTGTCTGTAGATCAGCAGTGAGGTCTTCCAGTACTATTATGAGATCAACCACTAGTAAAACTGCAATGTTTGTAAAATTAATAGTTGCTTTATTATACTTTCTTTGGAAATTTTGCAATGAAATCAATAAAAATTGAAGCAAACACAAAGCAAAAGCAAAATGTTACTTTTAGTCTCTGTAGAAGTAATCAGTAATTTATTGGTTTACATAATTAGAAATGATTATTTGATTCTCTGATTATATATTGTACCTTCTAGGCAACAGAGATGCATTCACTTTTCTCACAGTTAAAAATTAAAATTGAAGTTGGGTAAATTATATTTTTGAACGTTTAACTAGTCATTAGAGATGTGGTCTGCAGTTTGTCTCTCAGTCTGCATGGATGCCTGAAGGTGCTTTTGGAACTCGCTGCAAGTTTTGTTACCAATGAAAGGAGAATAACTGGTTAAAATCTGTATGGAATTAACATCTAAGTGCATAGATACTCACTTTTACCTAAATGAGTTACACAGACACCATATGTTACACATTTCTTGAAAGTGATGGAGTTCCTTGTCAAACAGTGAACATGGTTACTGGAAGACCTGAAGATGCTTACACCTCACTCAATGGATTATTTTTTAAGTGGGTAGTTCTGCAGTTTTCCTTTGTATTGCTGTCATTTCCGTTTCCTGCCGTGCGGCCTTTTACAGAGTAATCGGGGAGTGAAACAGAAGAAAAATTTAAAATTCATTAGCTGTGTACATCAGGGAGTATATGGTGATACATGTGCAATCCTTGACATTTTTCTTTGCTCTGCAAGATGGAGTGGATGGTAAGTTGATAGGAATCCTTCACGCTTTAGTTCTGAGAAGCGTGAAGGTAAAAAACAGTTTCACACGAGTTGCCAGCCCATCTTAGTAATAATTCTCCAGGGTACACGCTACTACCATGAGCCCAAGAGGGATGCCTAGGTACCATTTCATACTAGACATCTGTGTACTTATCTCCAGGTTTTGGTTTGCTTTTTTATCTTCTGGAATGAGTGCAATAACGTCAGTGTTACATTTCCGTCCACCTGTTCCCACTGAAAGGAACCTCCTTACCACTGACATTGCTGAAGTGTCTTTCCACTGCCAGTTAATTATTAGGGTTGTTTTATTATGCAGCAGTTCAGAACAACATGTGCTTATTAGAACGATGAAGAATTAGGCTTTCATTAGAATTGACTTCCTGCTTTTCTTAGGCTATTGACAGTATTCATCAAGTGGGAGTCTACTGCTTAGCGCTCGTACCAGCAAACACACTTCCCAAGACGCCGCTGGGAGGAATACACCTGTCAGAAACCAAACAGCTCTTCTTGGAAGGATCGCTGCATCCTTGCAATGTGCTGATGTGTCCCCACACATGTGTAACAAACCTGCCTAAACCAAGGCAAAAGCAACCAGGTAAGATGAGTGAAGGCAAAGGGACATGTTAATGCTGTGTGTTCTTGGTACTGCACAAAGCACAGTCAAGTGACTGCTAATGCAGGTGAGAGTCAGCTCATTCAGCTGTTCCTGTCAAATGTTTCAGATGCGTTAAGGACAGCATTTGTTTGGTAGAAGCTAGAAGTACCTTCACAAATAGTGCAAGGAAAGATGCTCCAAACCCCTCAGTTCAGTAAAGATGAAGACATTTTTGTCACTCTACAAGGCACTGCTGGGACCACACCTGAGGTTCTTCATAAATTCCTGGACAGTGATGATGGGTTGAGACCGAAACAGAGAAAAATAAAATCCTAGCTTATTTGAATGCTGAGTTTCTAAAGTAGAAATAGAGAGGAAGACAACTGTAGACACTGAATAGGCACACATGAGAAGAAAAGCAAATATTTGAAAATTGATCATGGATGAATTGAATTCAAGAATGAGGATAAAGGTTTTTACCTGAGTAGGAAGGTTTCTGGGTTATTCTTATAGGAGGTGTATCTGAGGGAAAACCATAACTTGCTTTAGGATGGTTCTGCCACATTTTATGAAGAATATTGGATGAAACGGTACAGCAAGGCACGAGTCAATAGACCGAGAAAGTCCTTGTAGCCTGCTGTAGTCCAGACATTGGTTACTCATGCCCAGTGAAACAAGCACACTTCAGCAATTTTTTTGCTTTGAATCCAATTGCAGATTTTAATACTCAGATTAATTTCAAGGATTGCTGGATCTGTAGCCACAGGCTTGAGACCTGAATACACCTACATTAGACTCAGAGTTGGTTACTTTCCACTTTTCAAACCAGCTTGGAATATAAGGTGGTTTTACCCTCTGGATCTCAAATATGGGGACTATCCAGCATTAATTCAGTGCAAGCTTGCCAAAAGTGTCAGATCATTTCTTTATCGAAAACCTTTGAACAGATGTTTCAGAAAACCAAACTAGTTTGCAGATGCTGGCAATGTCAACAGTTAACAGTGATGTCCACTAACTTAACAAAAGCATTGAAGTCTCTGAGTGCAGGGTTCACCTTGGTATTTCTTTGTTGCTGCTTTGCAAAGTAATCACTGAATTAGGATCAGTGCAGTGAAGATACATTTTGTATCACTATGGTAAAAGCAATGCCAGGAACACCAAAAGCAAACTGATAGCATCACATTCTCCCATTTTTCATAGTTGTAACATTCCCAGAGATATGCTTTCATCTTTTTATAGCAGTCTGTGTCGTTTATTTCCATTACCTGGTTACTTACACATCTTGTGTTTTGACACACCACATACTATCTCTGAGACAAATCTTGGACATCATAGACTAGAAGTAAAGCCTAGTATCAGTTGCAGTTGATCGGTAATCTGTGCTGGAGAAGCAGAAAACAGATGTTAACATGAGCATAAATGGTATTTGAGAAACAGGTATTTTTCCCTAATGGCAGCAAAAAAAAAAAAATCATTGAAATCAGTTTCATGAAGAAGTGTCAGCCATACCATTTTCCTTTCTTCCAAAGTTGTTATTTTTCTTCAGCCTCTACCTTGTGCTAAAGGTCTTGCAGATACTTTATGATATGCATCATGTGCCTTCCTAATCCTTGGCACTTCATGTCTACAGCATTACAGAACTGCAGATGCAGCTTAGCCCAGAGAACAGACGAAAGAAGTAGAAATGTTGTCCCTGAAGTCAAGATACACCTCATCTAGTTTTAGGTGTGTGTCAAATGGACATGCCTAAATTAAGGCCTGAATTTTCCAAGTGTTCCTCATATCAAGACAGATAAGATGTGTTGTCTCCAGCTATAGACAGCCCATGCTAAACAGGCTCCTCACTTAGATATGTTAGAGAGGATGAATCCAGGCGTACGTGTCTGCCTGCTACTTCTGGTTCATCAACCAAAGTTTGTATCAACAGAGATGTGCTCAAGGTTTGGTGTTGTGGGTAGCAATGAAGAAATACCATGTACTGCAAAAGAGATAAAAAGAATTTTCATCCACAAGTGAAGCATTTTTATTACATTAATAAATATTTATAATATTTATTATATTTTATTATATTTTGCTTTATTCTAGAAATTGGCCCTGCCTCTGTGATGGTGGGGAACTTGGTCTCTGGAAAAAGAATTGCACAGGCCAGTGGTAGAGATCTGGGACAAATAGAAGATAATGACCAAGCCAGAAAGGTAAGCTAAACTTTTCTGATACGGCTTATATTTAGCTAGTTAACGTCAGGACACTGAGCAGTACATAGGTTGTATTCTTATTATTGCGGAATTTCTTGGTGACTTTTTTAATTGATACTGAAATATTTCAGAACCATTTTACAGATAAATATAAAAGAGATATGAGGGGAGATTACTGCATTTAATTTGTATGATTTTATTTTTAAATAATTTGACATGGAACAGAAGAAAAAACATTGTAAAAAATGTCAATGGGGCTTCTACCAGAAATCACTATCGATTACTTCTTTTTCACTAGTTCAGATGGAGTCTGGGGAATTTTGTTTGCAAGTATGGTCCTGACTTTATTTCTTGCTATTTTGATCCTCTAAAATTAAGTTGAAATTCATCTCTTTTGGGGATTTATGTGAGCAATTAGATTAGTAACTTCTAAGTTGTATAAATATATATATAACAGGAAAAAGAGAGGAAGCTAAAAAAAAAGTGATTAAATTCAGAGAGATCCATAAGAACTGTTTTATTGCTTTGAAAGTATATGTAGTAATACATCATAATAACAGCAGTGGCTTCACTTCTGGAGAGGCCGCTGCTACCATGCAAAATCACCTTGCTATCAATATGTGGTATGACAAAAGAATTAATTCATGTTTAGTGCCTCTGGGTATTGATGGAAAATGTAGCATATAAATAAGAAAGACATTGCTAAACTAGCAAAAAGAGTTATCTGCTTTTAAAGCCAGAAAGTTTAGTGTCATGTTTATCACTCTGCTTTCTTTTAGTTCCTCTTTCTCTCAGAAGTGTTGCAGTGGAGAGCTCAGACCACTCCTGACCATGTGCTTTACACTCTACTTAACTGCAGGGTAAGAACCTCAGGCCATTCCTCTGGCAGGTGGCCATAACTAAAATGACACACTGGTATTTCAGCTGCACCTGGTTGTGCTGTGGCTGAACGCGACCTGTCTGTTTCTTTTTCCAGTTAATACTCAGCTGTTATATTTAATGTTCATTGAGGCAGAAAGGAAAAGAGAATAATCGTTGCCAGTTGTCAAAATACAGATTGCTTTTGTATCAGTCAGTGCACCTTACACATTTCTAATTTCTTTTCCCACCACATGTATGTTGTGGGTGAGCTGACACTGCAAATCTATTTCAATACTGATCATTCCAGTGCCACAGAGTAGTATTTAATACTGTTCACCATCCTTATTTCCGGTTTGAAAAGCACAGGCTTGGGAAAATCAAAACATTTTCCCTAAATAAAACAATGATTGTTGGTTTTGAAACTGGACCATCTGGGGAGGTGTGAAAATGGGCAAAGGAGGCGAAGATGAGGCATTTCCAGAATTCAACCAGGTCTGCAGAGGGATCACTTATAAATCTCTCTGCATAACCTATATGAGTTACCAGCCTTGCACAGCATTTCATTGCTTATTAAAAATGAATTAATGCACCCCCTGTGGTACAGAATTTGTTTTTAGTCAGAGTGGATGTTTACAGCCGTCCTAGATGATCGTAGATGACAAACCAATAATTCCCAAGACTACTGTAGAGAATGGAAGTCTGATTTCAAACCATCCCATCACAGTACATCTAGACACCTGTCCAACTGGAAAACTCTGTATGTGTCTCCAGGAGAGGAGGGGGCTGGAATAGTGCTATTCCCCTGGGCCACGTGGAGTAGCTGCTGTTTTGTCAGGCCATGTGGTCCTGACACAACTTGGATGGGTTCTTAGACCCCCAGTGACTTGTGAACCTCGGTGAAATGACCGCTTATTGTACTCGCAGGATATGCTTCCCCAGCCCATATTACAGTGCTGGTACCAAAGGTCAGTTTGAGGCTACCAATAAGTCATTAAATCACCTTTGTAAAAGTTAGATTAATAGCTGGTATTATGTGAACATTTATAGTGAAATAGTAATGTAGTTGTCTGTAGTAGAAAGTAAAGTAGAAAACTTGAGAGGTAATGCTGTGTATAGATTCATGTATTACACCATTAAAATAGTGCATTGTTCTGTCCTGGAAGTGAGGAGCACGGATGCTGTGAGAAAGAGGCAGTGATATGTACCGTCCCATCTCCTCCACGCAGGCTGTTGCTTGTGATCTTTAAATAAAGCCAGACTTCCCATGCTGGCAGAAGGTTCAAACAGTGGGAGGGAAGGACACAATGTGCAAAACAGGGATTAATGAAGTAATTTATCATTCCAAAGAAGTGAAAAATTATTGAATTTTAAAATTCAGTTTCTCCGCCGCTCTCAGTGTGGAGTATCTTATAACATGAAATTTGAGAGATGGAGTCCTTTATGGAGAGATTCAGTGTTTTATGGAAAGAAGTGACAGGTTTGGTGGGGATTAACCTTGCCTAACCTAGACAAGTTTTATTACCCACCTTGAATTTTAGTTCTGGTATGTAACTTTTCCTTCATTGCCTTCCTTGCACATTGTACACTTAGTTTTCATCTTGCAGCAGATGACTGATATAAATCCAGTGAGATTAGTGTTTTCCTGTAACCTAAGATTTTTGAGAATTCAGAATATTTAAAAATTAGCATAGTGCATTGTATCTAGTGTGTGTCATGTAGGATTGCAACACCTTTACACTGCAGAACACCTCGCATAAAGACCCAAAGGGAATAGTTGCCTGGCGCTCACCAATGATTCTTGTCCAACAGCAGGATTCCCCTTTCCAGCACTTCATATAAATATTGTCTTTCTTCTGGTTCACATTTAGCAACATCCAGAAGTCTTTGATGTAAACATGTTTTGTGCAAATTTACATGATTTGCAGAAATTCCCTTTCTGTGTCAGTGGGGCCTGTGCTTCTGATGTGTGTAGAGATATAAGGGTCGTTCTTCCCACTACTGTGCAGGCTGACAGTTTCTTGAAAGGAGCAAAGAGTTTAAGCACATTCCTTATAGGCAGGCCTATAGTGTACACATATATGTATTTAGGAAGTGCAAGAACTCATCCAGTTTAAAGCACTATATCTGTTTGATAATTTTGGGTTAGTGCTGTTTGATGTGCTTCAAAAAGCCAAACTCTGAAGCATACTGTCACTTCTCCTTTCTTTTTCATGCTGACCAGAGTTACTAAAATTCAACAAATGCCTTTCTTCTCTGTTTCATTTATATGCACGTGCTTAGCTTTTGTACCAGACTAATTCTTTTCCCCATCACAAAGCATTGTTTCCTCCTGTGTCTATTATCTCTTGCCTTCTGAAGTATTTCTGCTGTGCCATTTGGCTGCACTCCAGTGTGCAGACAATGAAGTGCAATTTTCAGGATTGCAGTCCACAGATTCTCCAGATTGCTGCAGAGACCATAAAGGCACTTCCCTGGCTGTAGCAGGAATGCTGCCTTTGTGGCAAGGGAAGTACAGGCTACATGGGCAGGATATTAGCATACTGCTGTACTCCTTTGGTTAGACCAAACCCACTAATGAGGACAGGAAGTACAGATAAAAGAAGAGAGGACATTCCTTTGCTTTACAAACATCTTTTTTCTTCCTATTTCAGCTTGGCATAAGTCTGAAGGTTTCTGCATTTAGGTTGATTGTGAGGCATATTGTGGTAGCTGCTCATCCATTAACTCACAGGTGCAGAGTGGAGCAGAGTTTCAGGATATATAGCAACATCTTCTGTGACATTTATCTCTCTTCCCATGCAGGGAACAATAGCCAACTCACTAACATGCGTCCAGCTACATAAACGAGCCGAGAAGATAGCCGTCATGTTGATGGAAAGGGGACATTTACAAGATGGAGACCATGTGGCTTTGGTTTACCCACCAGGTAAAGAATTGTTTGATACCTTGGTAGTCCCAAAAGCTTGTAAGTATCCCTTAGAACGGTGCTGCATTGGTGGTGATAGCAGCCTGTAAACTGCCTTCATTGGCAGAACACAAAATATTTGCCTTTTGTACATTTCTTTAGACTTAGTCAAACACACTTAAAAGCATTTCTCTTTGTGTAGTCACATAGGTATTATGTTTTGGGATCAGATTAATTTTAATCTGTGTTTCTAAAACCTGTCTCTCATAAGCAGTCAAATTGAATTACTGCTTTTCTTTGATGGAAATGCAATGTTTTATGAGCACATAGTTCTGCTAAAATATTCCATCTGCTCAGTGTTCTTAGATTCATCTGTTGAATTCATAGATCACAGACTGGTTTAGGTTGGAAGGGACCTCAAAGCCCATCTAGTTCCACCCCCCTGCCATGAGCAAGGACACCCTCCGCTAGCCCAGATTGCCCAAAGCCCCATCCAACCTGGCCTTGGACACTGCTAGGGAGGGGGCAGCTACAGCATCTCTGGGCAACATCCTCCTGGAAGTGCTGTATTGAACCAGAAATACCTAGGAAGCAATGTTTTTTTAGAGTAGGAATATGATGAATAAATAGCAGATGCATAAGAAAGATCAAATTACAATCACTGATTTATCTACAGATGTTTTAAGCTCTCTGGCTTGGATTTTCATCCTTTGACATAAACACTTTTAAACTTGTGTTTACCAGTACCATGTTTGACATTTGTTTGAAATTATTTCTGATCTAGTGCTACTCTCTTATCTTTAGCATTCCATGTGTGTTGGTGAAATAAACAGTCTGATTTAAGGTGTCTATTGTCATCTTTGATTTGGAAGAGCTGCAAGATACTGGTGAAATCTTTATAGGAGTAATTTCTCAATGGTTAATATGAGAAAACCTTTTCCACATAAAAGACTAGTATTTTAAAGTTGTTTATTTCTGTATTTCACTTCCCATGAGTGAAGCATTTTACTGAAGGAACAATAACCTACCAGTACTGCAGATCCTTTTGCCCTGAAAGAATAAAACAGCCCCCACTGTTGTCTTGTCAGAGCCTGTCCACAGCGCCAGGGAGCTATCAAACAACAGTATTCAAGAGATCTTTGTGCCTCTTTGGATAGCCTGCAGTGTGCTGTCCACAATCTGTCACCTGCAGTCAGCATTTATCTAGAACAACACCTCGTTTCATGTTAGAAGCATGATTTCAAAATAATGACTCCCTATTTTACTGAGAATTTAAGGTAGATAAGTCAAAGCTGTTTATCTGATATTAAAACTTACATGAGAAAGACAGTAATGAAATCTCCAGATGTTCTTTCTGCAGAACAGGCGTCATCCTACCTCATCCTTTTGCTGGGGTATCCCTGGTTTGCAGACTCATTTGTCTATAAATGTAAATTTAGGAAGATAATTAATGTGTAGAAATCAGTCTTTTTAAGAAGTTACTTCCTGATCATAAAAGTGGAGTTCACCTAAATGATGATATCTGGCTGCAGCTTTGTGTGTCGCCTTTGGTTTTTCATGCTCAGAGGAACAGTACAATTGAAAGGAATCAGTGAAGCTGAGCAAATACTGACAAGGGGCTGAAAAAGAAGTCTGTTAAAGGGCTTAGTCGCTCATTTAACCTTCTGAGTTGAGTTCCAGGTAATATTTATGCTGATATAGGTGTCTGTGATTAAACTGATTTTCAGGGGAGGATTTTTGTTTTGTTCTTCATGCAGGAATAGACCTGATTGCCGCATTTTACGGATGCCTGTATGCAGGCTGTGTGCCAATAACAGTTCGACCTCCACATCCTCAGAACATAGCTACCACGTTACCTACGGTGAAGATGATTGTGGAGGTGAGCAGGCACCGGCAAGTGCACAAGCAGATTAAACGGGCAATTGATTTGTGTATCTTTAGGAACGGTGACTTGAGTGGTGGTGTGGGTTGAAGAGCTGTATTCCTTCCAAAGATTCAAGACTTAAGTGCGTTGCAGAGTCAACAGTGCTTGACAGCACAAAACCTTCTGACTTCCACTGTCACATTTTGATGTAGTTATGCTACTCCTTTCAAGAAATATATTTGAAATGCTTCCTTGTATTTAGCTATGTGCCAAGGGTGGTAGGATTCCTCTTGGCAACGCTACACTGACTATTGAGAAAAATCCCAATGGAAAGCTTAGCCAGACCTGACAGTGATTTGTGCTCAGCTCTGTACATAAAGTTGTTTTGTGGTTTGAAGCAATTTCAAAGTTCTCTTGTGTAGATGTTGCTCAGGATCTTGTTTCATGCTGAGAAGTGTTACTCAGACTTTTTCATTCAGTGCTTGCTTTTGGTTTTTTGGTTTCTCTAATAATGTTTATTCTTTGTTGCACATAAATAACTTCATTGTGCTTCTTACTGAGGGAAAGAAAATGGTTGCAAAGAGGAAGCCTTTAACATCTGGCAGTCTCTAATCTATTGAAAGAAATTCTGAGTCTCTGAAAAAACAAGTCAAAACAAATGTGATTTTTATATTTCTAATTAATGTTGATATTTTCAAATGATAAGTAAGAGAGATAGTTACAGTTTGTGGCTTTCCTTATGGCATCAGATATCAGAGGATAGGTAGAGGTTTGAGAAATTGTCCTTTTGTCATCAGGGTTCTCATTAGTGTTTTGGCACTCACAGTTTTTAAGCATCACTTGTTAAAATTATAGAAGTGATGCCAAATGTGCTATTTTGTTTTTCCTTTGATGTTTAATAGCCTAATATGTTCTGTTTGGTTCCATGATTAACTGCAACAGGTCTAAGCTGACTTGTAAGCATTCTCCCCTCAACAGGCTAATTTTAAATAAATAAAATATTTACATTTGTTAGTCATGTTAATGCTGTTTGACTTAAAAGCCTCTCAGCTCTGTTATACACAAGATTTTGTTTCATTTTGGAGAGGGATGACACTGTAGAAGTTAAAATACTGAGGCTGTTCTTTCACTACCAATGCAATCATTCAAATTTCCTGGTGTGATGTGGCCAAAGCCTTCTCTGACATGCTTTCAAAGCACCTTTCAAATACAGTAAGAATGACCTGAACAAAATTTGACCTACATAATTGTATTTTGGTGATGAACTGTTACTAGGAAAACATAACTGAACATTACTGAGCCCCATCTCAAGCAGTTGCTAATCTGTAGCTAAAATATCTTCTTTCTACTTCCCACAATCCCTCCGTGTGTACCTCTGACTTGCTATTCTCCAGGCATGGATATTTTGTGTTACAATGAACTTCCTGATCTTCCAGATAATACAGTCCGTAAGAGGGCCAGTAATCACCAACTCTTGAAACTCCTATAGTTTTATAGCTTCATATGTCCCAAACAAGGATTTCCATAGATTATCTATGTAAGAATTGCCTTACCTTGCCTTGCCTTAGCAGTGACATCATTGGATTGAGGAATTCTGAGGTAGCTTTATTTGCTTTGATTTTAGCTTGAAATATTTAGATTGTCCACGCAATGAAATCATGGGGTTAGAGGATTTCGGTAGAGCTTGGGTCAATGCTTGTGTGCTCCTAATTTCCTCGTGTGTTCTATAAAGTTGACCTCCATGAGATTACAGTCAACAGAAGATGATCTTTTCTGCTCAGTTTTAAATTTAATGTACATATGGTTAATGTTACCCTTAGGTTGAATGGTGGAAATTCAGTGTACAATGAAATGTTTCAGATTTCTTAAAGAAAAAAAATACTGAGATATTTGCGCAGATTCTCAAAGTTCAGGGAAAATAATGATGCTGCCTTTTCAGACTTTCCTCTGTACTATCTTCAGTGATTGACAGTGTTCATATTTATGTTTGTATGAATATTTCCTTAAATATATTAACTTTTATAATCAGTAAGAAATATTCTTGCAGTTGCCAATTACGAATTTTTAAAATAGCAAATCTAAAAGGAGAATGCCTTCAGCATGTGTCATCTAAAATTCAGCACAGATGGTATTGGCGGTAAACTCACCATTTCAGTTCCTAGTGCCACTTGGACAATTTCTGGTCTAGAGCTACTTTTGCTGATATCAGAAGTGTTCCCAGTGGTTTATCACTAGCACGGGAATTGGAAATGTATGGCTAACAGAAAATCAACTTAAGATGGTAAACTTATTCATAATTGTCAGGCTAGGTTTTGATTTATGTGAAAATATTGTTTATAAAGCAAGCTACATTACCATCACATGGTAAAATTTTTAGCCATAGTCTTTTGTACTGGCGTTCTGGGTTTATAGCTGGTAAAATGTGTTAGAAAATGTCAGATTCTCATTATTAAGATGCCTCTAGTTTCAATACAACATTCTCTCAAAATGCAATTTTCATGTACTTTGCAAAACTCACATGACTTTGCTTTGTGAGCTGCATTTTTTGTGCATCTTTTCACCTCCTGACTGGAAAACACAAGACTAATATACCTGTGTTCTCTTCTGGCAGAAGATAAATCATGGTCTTGCTCATTCTCATGGGACAATTAATCAGTATTCCAGTGCGTTATTATTTATTTATTAAATTCCTAGGTCAGCCGCTCTGCCTGTTTAATGACTACACAGTTAATATGTAAGTTGTTACGGTCGCGAGAGGCAGCAGCAGCGGTGGATGTCAGAACATGGCCTCCGGTACTAGATACAGGTGAGTACTAAGGCTAGGGGACCTCTGTGTCTTCTTATATCATTTATTTGTCAAACACTCAGAGGTCTGTCTTTCATGGGAGTAAGATACACACATTTTCTTTCTCTATTTTCACTAGATGATTTGCCAAAGAAGCGACCTGCACAGATCTACAAACCTTCTAACCCTGAAACGCTTGCTTACCTTGACTTCAGTGTCTCCACAACTGGCATGCTAGCAGGGGTGAAGGTAGGGACTTCTTGTTAAAGCTGGCATTTCTGCTGTCACTCCTGGCTGGCAGGTGGTACAGTGACCCAGATTTGTAACTCCTCTTGATTTTTGGTGATAGGAATTGAATTGCATCCTCCCTTGCAGTCATTCTTCGATGCCATTAACATTACGTTAGTTCTTCTGTGCTCACTGTGGTACTGTGTGTGGTGAGTTTAGGTCCCCTCCTCCTCCTCAGGCTAAAAATTTCATCCCAGTACCCCTGCAGATAGCCCACTACCTTACCTGCCTGAAGCATTCTTCAACTGATGCAGCTATTATTTCTACTTTGTGGAGGAAATAAGACTGTCATCCTTTTTCTACTTATTCTAGTGCCTGTTGATTTTTTCCTCCTTATTTCAACTCAGCTTCTGGTCATTGGTTTTCAGTATTTTCATCTTCATGCAATTGAGGGAACTGCTGCTGTCTCTGGATATTCACATGGTACAATAGTAGAGAAAGCAGCAAAACATTCATTGATGGATTTGATAAGATCAGGAATCTTGAGTGCTTTAAAACTCTATTCTGCCATTTTCTCCAACCCTCTAGCCACAGTTGATCATGGTTGTTTTACCTAGCGACTAACTTACCTATTATTCCAGTGTTGGTTCACAGGAAGCGGGCAGAGGTAAAATTCTCTTATTCATACCTGTTACTTCTATACCCCTATCTGTTCCAAATCCAAGGATTATGATTACTTAAACAATCTCTGCTGATCTTATAGCCTATATTGAATTTCTCACTCTTTGCCATTATTCATCTGTTTTCAGAAGCTGTCAGCATACTTTATAAACAAAGCACCATTTTACCAGTTTTCAGGTGGAAAATTTGAAGCATAGAGCAGCGAAGTTACCAGCCCAATGTTGACTGACAGTTAGGTGGCTGAGCTGGCTGATGGTCACATATGGCTGCTCCAGGAAGATTAATTTCATCTAACTTTAAATAACTACAATGCCTTCGAATGAGGACTAGTCATTGGGCTGCTCAAATATAACAGAGAGAAGCAGGGGGTTTTAGGGTGTAATTTATCTGACTTACCTGAAACGTCTTTTTTTGAGTGGGGTAAAGAGAGCCTTAAATGATTGTCAGGTGCAGTCAGCCATATTAAATCAGGTCTGAATCCCACCTTATCAGCCTTGAAGAAATTACTCAGAACTGTGTATTTAGAGAGTCAGTATTTAGAGAGCTTCAAAGGTAGTCAAAGGTAGGGCAGGTCAACAACCTTTTTCTTAATGTGGCTAAAGGGAAATCCAGATAAATCTGTCAAGGAATTCTTGATTAATTTCTGGTATCTGGGTCACAAAGCCTCCAGATCACTCACTCAGCAGGTTTATGTAAACAGTTACCATCTACTAGATCATCACTAGTGATTAATTAGAAAAGGATCATAAGAGGCCACAAGGTATGCATAATGCACTGGTGCTAAATCTAAAAAAATGGCTATACAACTTAGGTAGTTTCTAAAAAGTTGATAAATGTTTTTTAATCACTTTGGAAGAGGTAGATCCCACTTAGATTTACTCACAGTTGCTTGCAGCCTGTATGGTTCATTCATGGAGTAACACCAGTCCTGGACCTATAGAGTTCAGTTTAATCCTGTCTGAAAGAGTGGTCTTGATTCAGCTAGAGTAGAATTAATGTCTGCAGTCTGCAGATGATCACTTTGTGGACACCATGAGCTGGTCTTTTGCATCAATTGCAATGTGTCCTGCCTCAGCTATGGCATCATTGGCAATAGAGAAAAAAAGTCACTTTTGGAGCTTTATTCCTCTGTTTACCTTTAAATCAAATAGGTTTTACCTTCCAAGTGCCTGTTCCCCTCTGTTGACTCTAACAGTATATAAGACAACTCGCTCCAGATGTGGCAGGGATCAAAGGTTAGAGACGTTAAATGCTATCCAGGCTAAATTTCTAATGTGGGTATCTTGCTTGTTATTAATGGAGAAGACAAACACTGAAAAATGTAACACTGTTCCTGCTGTAGTTAAAACTTCTAAGCCAGGATGTGTGAGTGTGGGAAACATACTAACACTGGGAAAAAAGTCAGAAGAATTTCCTTATGATCAGGATTTTTTTTGTTGTTGTTGCTACTTTCTACTTGTTTTATCTCTCAGACCTTTCTTACCAAGATTTTAAGAGGCTGTTTCTCAACTAGGAGCTGGATAACGTGAAGACGTTTCACAGACTTTATGGGGGATCTTTATCACTGAGTGGTTAGGTCCTTAGTACATGCATGCATGTGCAATCCTCTTCAATTTGAAGAGTGCATTGGCATTTTTTATTTATCGTATTAAGAAATATGCACTTAGAAATATGTTACCAATGATCAACAAAATACTTTGTCCTTCAGTCACTTGTTTGTTCTTCCCAAAAGTTTAATATGATTATATCAGGTAGCATATCTTTAAACCCCTCACAGCTTTCTCCCTAAATATCTTCAAACCTGTCATTCATTCTGCCTCCCCTCTCCTTTCACGATTACTGGGATACCCTCTTGAAAGAAAATTATCTTTTCTTAGATATAAATTACATGTGTGTTTACACTGAGCACAAAGTCAATATTTATTTGTTTTCTTTATCCTGTAAGTGATTTAAACACTTGCCACAGTTTGGGAATGAGCCTTCCAAATGGCATAGTTGATCATTTTAATTACTTGCTGTTGTCTTTCAGATGTCTCATGCAGCCACTAGTGCCTTTTGTCGTTCTATTAAGCTGCAGTGTGAGCTTTATCCCTCCAGAGAAGTCGCTATCTGCTTGGACCCCTACTGTGGACTCGGGTTTGTCCTGTGGTGCCTCTGCAGGTGAGGTTTCTCATCAGTCTTTTGAAATACCATTTCCATCATGCTGTAACACAACAAACTGGAGGATACGAGTGATAAAAGGATGGGAGGAACAAGCAGTACCTTTTGGATTGGCATAGGCGATTGGAATTGCCAGAAGATACACAGAGAGAGAATATGCTTGCTTTGAGCAAGGCATGGCCATAGGTATTTAGACTTCGGAGTGTAAAGCATCACCACAGCTGCTCATTGACCTCCTGCTGTTTTACTGCTGTTTCTGCGGAGTCTGGCTGGTTTTATTTGATGAAGGCAGCACTCTACCGATATTACTTTAAGGAACTGGTTTCCTGATGTCCTTTTTCATTCACTAATCTGAAAGCACAAGTAGGTATCAGGGACTTCATCTGTGGGACTTTTTTGCAGAGACATGGAAGCATGCTTCTTGCAGAAGATGCTTCTTGCTACTTTTATGGCAGTAGCAAAGCTACCAGAAAAAAACATTTCTAGTGAAATGTGCATCAGCTTTTTTTGTTAATAAGTTTAGAAATTTAACAGTTCTGTCAATCTCTATGCTCCAGGGAAGTTACAGTTCAGCACTGAAAGCAGTTCCATTGATTTTTTTTCTTTTTTTTTTAAGTTCACTGGGTTGATGCAGGCAAAGAGAAAATGCTATGTGAGGATTAATAGAGGACATTTATATGAAGACATCTTAGAGTCACAGTAGTCTGACATCTTTGCCCCCTCCATAGAAAGTTGTTGGTGTCAGCAGTACTGCTATTTTTAGTTACTAAACCAAATGTAATCTAGGGAAATAAAAATATTTTTCTGTTATTTTACCAACTTTCCAAATACCTAAAGGAAACATTATTTGATATCAATGGGAACATTTTGTTTTCAGTAAGTATATTTTATTTTAAAGTAGGCAATTAGCTTGTTTGTTGTGTGTATATTAAGTCTACCAAAGATTAATGATATTATTGTATTCATTTTTGATCAGTCTTTCTTGATTTAAACTATACTAGCCTTAATATTACTTCAGAATCTACCTAAGGATTAGAGGTTTCTCTCTTTTGAAAAATCATTTTTTTCAAAATCTTATTCCCTTCCAAAAAAAAAACCCAAAACAGCTGAGGTGGAAAAAATCCTCAGAAAACCTTTCGGAAATGTTGAGACTTTAATAAAATCACTCCATTAAATTTTTTAAAGTCAGTTGCATAATTCTTGTATAGACCTACGTGTTCCAGCATGCCTTGATGTCAGTGCTGTTCAGCCTTTGCTTTGCTGGGGGCTGAGCTACATCTGCCATGTTGCATTCATTGAGGCCAGGGACAGACTGAAGAGTATCGTAGAGAGTATTATTGTATGGGAAAATGTTGGGACACAGAGCATCCTAGAATAACTTCCATGCAACATCATGACAGAGCCATAAATATGGAAAAATATTGACCTGTCCAAAACCCAGGTAATTTCTGGTGTCAGTGACTCTCCTGAATACAGAAACACTTGTTTATTCCAGAAGCAATTTGCGACAAAGGAGTTGCTGCCCTTAGGTCTGTCTCGACACCAATAGCATTCAGCCTTTTAGGAGGAGATTGTTTATGACTAGCAAGTGAAAAGACAGCAAGCCTTTGGGAGAAAGCAATCAAGGCCTGTGCCCCTCTGTAGTGTATAGAAGGAATAGAAAATGTTGTACTATTTTCAAAGAAGAGAAGGGAAATGAGGGAGTTGAACAAACTGTGATCAGGCCAGCAACACTCTAATCTTATGAACCATCATGTCAATCTCTTCTTTGCCACTGATCTCACGTTCCTGTAAAACCAGAGAAATTGCAGGCTGCTAGACTGTCATTTAGAGAAAGCTGACATCAGATACAGCTTCATTAATTCCACTTACAAACTTAATTTCCATTGCATTACTGTTTTACAAATGAGTATTACTTGATATGAGTGCAAAAATACATCCTAGAGGTTATTAGACTCTTACAGTTCATAACTTAAAACTTTGCAACTTTGCAACTTTGCTTCTTACTCTCTCTAGTGTAACATACCCAAATCCTTCCCAGCTTCTATAGCCCAGATTTCTACCTCAGAGGATTCTAAAAGTGATGATTGTCTGTCACTACTCCCATTAACTAAATTAATATCTCTGATGGCACATGGAAATGAAGTTAGATCTTCAATTTTTGATCAGCTAGGGGGTTCTGAGAGTTAAATAGGAACTCTTCATTTTAGGAGCCCTGCAGGATGTGTTTAAAATGACATGTATATTTTAATCCCTTTATTAACTAGACCAAAGGAGGCACTGACTACAGAATGAAAGAAAAACTACCCTTTTATCCCTGTTGCAGGTGTTTAGATGTTGTGCTGGGCTGCTGCACTTTGGTGCCCCAGCATGACCCATTCTGTGAGGTCAGGGCTACTTAGGAAAACTGCTGGAGCATGGAGCCAGCCCTTTGGTAAGTTTGGAATATATTGCATAGTTTTGCAAAGTTTCTATAATTATTTTAGTTTGTTATTTTATGGCCTAAAGGGTATAAAATAATAAAGAAAAGAAACCTTGCAAAGCTGAGCAATATATTTACCAAAAAAAAGGGATTTACCACATTCCCTCTAATCGGCTGTATGCTCCAGCAGGGTTTCCTTGGAACCTTTGCCATTGAACAACATGTCCTGGTTGTGGCAGCAGTCATCACCCTCATGTGAGTTCACAAACCCCAAACGTCTTAATTTTCTTACTAATGATTCAATAAAAGAATACGTTATTTTGAATTGTTCTCCATAATAATCTCATCTATTTGAAGAGGGTGATCTGGTATTCTGGGTTGTGTTGTATTAAGTTTTAAAATGTGTTATTTTTTTAAAAGAAAAGAAGTGTCCTCCAGTGTAAAAAAAAAAAAACAAAACCAAAAAACAACTAAATTTCATTGTTAAAAATGCTTCCTGAAATTAAGATGTCCCTCTCTTAATGATTCTCTCTGTAGGGCAGATTAGAGTATTCTGCAGTTTGTTAATGAGGATTTACATAGCTGGTAGTTGCTGAGAGATGCAATAGAATAAAAATTTCCCTCCATTTTAGCCAGCTAAGCCAACCCATATTGCAGTTCAACTTTTACTACTGGAAGGTAGAAATGTCCTTGCTGAAATTAAAACTAAGTACATTAGCAATTTTAAATAGATTTCCTTTATCTTCCCAGAAGCTGAAATTTTAGTAGTGTCAGTAAGAATCAGACTGGATCAGAGGAACTGAGTTTCCCATTCCAAAGTGGCCGTGTCATAAATTGCATGAATATTATAAAATGGCCCTGGGAAGGCTTTCCAGGTAAGGTGCAGTGAGGTGGCTTTCTCCTGTCCTGTTCCTGCTGTCTGTTCTCTAGTTACAAAATGAAGACCCCAGTGGTGCTGTTGGGAGCTTCTGCAGCAAGAGACCTCAAGGTTTCGTGTTTAGCAAACAGGTGGAACTGTGCAAGAACTATGGAAGGAACTGCAGCATTAACATAAGAACTGCATTGTAGAAATCTTAGTGTGCTACAACTCACTAAATATTGTCAGGTTTTTTAGGCTACCTTGAAGATATCCAGCAGGCGTGAGCATTTCACCCATTTCCAGCACATTCATAGCAAAGGCAAGATTGCATAAAGAAGCCTAAAAGGCACAATAGAAACAATAGTTCTGACATTGAAAGTGAAGGATATAAACCTGATCTAGCAGAGGGTGTCCCTGCCCATGGCATATGCCCAAACACTCTCCTAGGTGACTGTACAGTCCTTTCTAGAAGCTCTGGTCTAGGAGATTGTGAAGACTTTTGCTCAGTCCCATTCAGACTCCCTCAGCATGCAGGGTCTTTTCAGAGACTTTAAATTATAAACATGGCAACTGAGTTATTTCAAACTCTACTAAATGCCCGATTCCCATACCTGTCCATCACCAAATGCCAGATATCATCTGTAGAAATGCAGATACTAAATGCATATGCTCATAAGACTCAGCAGTACCTACCTGCCTCCTGCAGTTCAGTGGGAAAGCAACTCCTGTCAGCTGAGGAGACCAGAAGTAAGGGCAGTGGCGGGTCAGTAGCTTGCCAGAATGCAATTGCAATTGCCATTTGTCAGCATTTACTGCCCTGCTGAAAATTCTGGGACTATAATAAAACCTCAGGTTTTACTGTTAATCTGCCTCAGCTCAACATGGGGTAAATCTTTGATTCAGTGGAACAGTTAATTGCCAAGATGTCCTTCCAGGCATCTCCATATGCTGCCAAAGCAGCCTGCCAGGCAATGGAACCGGTGTTGTGATCAGATGGCACCGTCATACCAAAATACATCCTGGTGCATTTAGCTGGAGCATTCCTGTCCTTGGGCAGCCCTTCCTTAGTTCAGGCAGACAAGGCTCTTCACTTACTGCCAAATCTAAGATTGATCCACCACGTGAACGTGTTTTCCCCCAGATTGCTTTGCAGTCCCCTGAAGGAAGATGCCATTTCTAAAAGGTGATCTCCCCCCTCAGCTACCACTGCATTTCACCCTCCACCTGCATCCCAGAAGTTGTGACAAGATGATGCAGGGGTGTTCTACAGTCACACTCTTTTGTTTTTGTTTGTTTTGTTCTTCTTTCTTGCCTACTCTTTTTGCACTTTCTAAAACTGGAGGAGACTGCTAAACAGCTGTCCAGGTCTGTGAGCTAGTCATGCCGATCTGTGCTGTATCTGCTTCTGTTACAAGACTTACTTCAGGAGACAAAGTTACTTTTTTGACAACAGATTTCTACATCAGTGGAATAAACAATCTTGCTTCAGTTCATGGTATTTATAGAAGCAGATTCTTACACCTACTCCAATATATTGTATATTCTTGCAGTTTCAGGGTGGTAATTTTCACTTCCAGAATTTATGTTTTATGTGGCAAAGTTTCCTAATATCCCATCTCATCCCCCTGATACCACAGCATTCGCCATGATTCTGTGACTTCCAATATGAGAACAGCAAAGCTGGCAGCTTAACCATCTCTTGATGGCTAATGTGTTTCAAAGTGAGGTGGAACTGTCTGGTTTGTTCAGGACCTCCGATTTGGGATTAACTTTACCATATCTATGATGTGCAATGTCTAGGTGTACCTACTGTACATCTCTACCATACCTAGAATTAGAGAGAGGCAACATTGTCAAAACTACCTACAGGTTTTGAACCATATCTAGCTTTACCCAGCATCTATCTCCAAAGCAGCCTTTTATGACTACACTTTGTTCTAGCATGTGGTCCTCAGCTTGATTGTTGGCATCCATACTAAGCAAATACACTCTAACGTCTCATAGTGGTTTGAAACCACCAAAGGGGTAGAAACGTTTCAACGAACTACTTAAGGGAGCATCTCTTTTGTTGTCAGCTTCTCTCAAGCAAAACACTGGTGGCATACAACTTCTCAGGGGTTAACGTGGAAGTCTAAAGTCTGTGACTTTGCAAGTGCATGTGGTTACCAGGAATGTTTTGTTGCTTGGAGTGCTTCACAAAACCTGCATAATGTTTCTGAGATTGATTCAGGGAGGTGAGCCAGGTTATGACTGATGTGATGGCCTGGTGCTTCATAAACCACTTTAGCTGTGGAACTGGCACACTCGCCCCAGAAATACTTCTTTGTAGTTCTTCTACTCTGCCAGTTGCTCTAGCAAATTAGATTATATGCATGGGTTATTAAACCACAGCTTCATAGGTGAAGCTGGTGTTGGTCATCAAGTTTCCAGGCAAGTTATCATCTTTCTGTAGGTTTAGGTACTGTAGACAGGAGCAGTGCCCGAGGTTCTGCACCACAGAAAGTTTCCTTCCTTCTGGGTATTTCCTGCTGCTCTGTAGTTTAATTCTGAATTCCTCAGTATTTGTGAGGGTTCGAAAACTCAGAAAAGGTACTAGCAAAATCTTAATTTATTTCTGTATAATCAGACCAACTTTTTTAGTCTTCAGTCTGATCATGAGTGTTTGTTTCCCTCAGTCTGGAGAAGATGGGGTCATTTTGCATCCAAAGCCTCATGCTTTGCTGCATGGCTGTTGGTGGGAGGTTAAGAGCAAACAAAAGTAACGTTTTTATTTGTCCAGCATAAGTTGGATGGGAGAGGGAGTCAGTTCAATCCCAATTGTTAGTATTGCTGAGGGGGAAAAGATTTGTCTTTGGTGTAAATTCCACCATTTTGGACTATTTCCCAGTAAAGTGCACTTGGAATCAGTTTTCTGTTCTGCTTGAAGACATGCAGCTTTTTTCCTCCTTCATTACTGTGGAGTTTGTGTGGCACTTTTCAGTACCAGGATAAAGATTGTTCTTCTGTTTTCATTGTGGGATATTCTGACCCATTGACGAAGTGGTACTTAAGGCATCTTAGTGTGGTTCTGAGTCATAATTCTCTGACATTTGACCCTCTGGCAGCTTAATTTTTGTTGTGTGTATTTCTTATATTTCTTCTGATACTGGTTACATCAAATAGGTGGGGGGTGCAGAGGTAGGGGGGAAGGTTTTGGTGCTGAATCTCTGTGTACTGTATTCATACAGATTGGAGTCTATTCAAGGTTCTCACTTCAGTAGTTATGGCTTTTTGTTTTTAAGAGTTAATTATTTACCAGGCAAATCACAGACCTTCATTGTTTGTGAGACCCTCACCTTAAATTTGTGAAGAACTAAAACCTTTTGGTCTTCTCTGAAAAACTTAGTAGAATTGGCTGAAAAAGAAAGAGGTAATTAATATTTATAATAAAAACAGTTCCTACTCCCTAGCTGGGTTTGATCTGTCACTTGAGCTCAGGGCATACTCCTTTCAGGCTTGGGTAGCTTTGCCAACATCTCTTTTCATATGTTTATGCAGCACATGCTCAAGGTTTGGTTATACTTTATTCTGATTCCATAAAAGCAACATAAAAGCATAATGCTTCCTTTGACCGTTCTGTGCTATAGTCGTTATGTCAACCATATCCGAGAACACATCACTTCATGGCAAGTCACTGGTCATGAATCATCAGGAGTGGCATAAATGTGGACAAGCAGTCAAAGATAACATTTTTTTACTGTATGATAAATGAAATTATTTGAACTGTAGTTCATACATATTCCATGGCATCCTCTGGCTCATACTTCAGCAGAGACCTAAATTTTTTGGATCATTAACTGCCATTGTGGCTGGACTTGTACATCTTTTGTGCCTTTATCATACTAAGTAAAGACATGCAGGTCACACAAACCTTGTTCTAAATTGTACAGCTTTTGAAAGCGCTCTCATTTGGGTTTGCAGGGAGTGGGGGTACCCACTCACCAAGAGAGGGAAGCTGTGTGAGCAGCCTGTCATCAAGAATTGCAAAGCTGTATATCTTCTTCCTAATGTCAGATGTTACAGAGATACTCATATTCCTGAAAATAAAGTTCTATTTCGTGCCTTACCTCGGGCTCTTGGATTTGAAAACGTCAGCTTTGCTTTACCGAGCTAGCATTTCAAGTTTTCAAGTCACAAATGAATTTCTCTCATGTGCATCATAAATCTCTGGGGCTTTATGATCCTTTCTCAGAACTTCTATGATTTGGGGGTTTTATGATACGACCATTCTGATTTGAAATATCTGTGAATCACAAATTAAGACATGAGGGATAATGTAAAATTTCCTGCCTGAGATGAGTGAACAACAGAGGACCCATGGGAAACAAAGACATCAAATTGGGAAATTTTTTTTTCCCTTGGGGAGAATCTTGGGTACCAGAGAAATTAGCTTTGACATAAGTGTTTCCTTCAGGGACCCTGGTAAGTGTCTTTTCTTCATACTTATGTTCACTCGGTATCCAATAAACGAGATGTAGTATATTTAGGTTTTAAAAGTTCATAAAACTTTCACAGAAGAAATGTAAAGCCACAGGGATTCTTAAATTGGGGCCAGATTTACTCCCTTGAAAATGACTGCAAACTTCTTGCTTTCCTCAGCAGGAGAGAGGTTATTTCCATATTAAGCAATCCAGTACTCTTTTAATCAAGGTATCTTAAAATGGCAGTTACTCAATTATCTGTCAGCAATGCATAATTTTTGTTGATACTATAATACTGTTTATTAACACCATTAGTAACTAAGCTGTTTTGCTCTCTTCAGTACAGTCCTAACAGCAAAGTCCATGGGCATTTTGAGTAAATTAGTAATTTAGGAGCACGTTCTGCCTACATTCATCGTGGTTCCTCCTTGACTCTGAAGATAGAGCAAAACCCAGATTAAACTCCATGTTAAACTACTGGATCTGTAGAGCACTGCGAGACATTCTGTGGTTCATCCAGTGCTGTGATAAACTTTATATTCTAGGACCTCATAGCTTGTAAGAGTCAGTGGAGACAGGTGTTTAGTGTGCATTAATGAATCTTGTGTCTTCACAGCGTTTATTCAGGACACCAGTCTATTTTGATTCCTCCCTCAGAACTGGAGACCAATCCTGCTCTGTGGCTTCTTGCCGTGAGTCAGTACAAAGTGAGAGACACTTTTTGTTCCTATTCGGTCATGGAGCTTTGTACTAAGGGACTCGGTTCACAAACAGAGTCGCTGAAGGTGAGTAATTCTGCTGTCCTGCCCAACCTGCTGCCTGCACGGTGATGTTTGAGAGCCTTCCCTGCCGTGAACGGCTGTGCTAAATGTCTGCAGTGAGGAGAAAAATCTTCAGAGGGCAAGGGCAGCTTCCACAGAACCTGTGTTATTCCTTGCCAGAGGCTATATATGAATATCAGTCGTTCTCTTTCAGATCACAAGGCTTTTAAATATCAAGGAAAAGCTTTTATTTACCTAACTTTTCTGATCTGTGTTGCAACCTGTCTTGATTGGAAAGTGTGGGAAAACAGCGATGTAAATGTCCAAAAATGCCCAAGGAGAATTATATTGTATTTTGTTTTATGAATTCCCTGATTACATGAGGTACAACTACTTTGATCCTGGCCCCTGTGGTTAAATAACCACAATCTTTAAAGTACCGTATAGTTTCAACTGGAACATTCATCCTGGAGGTGAAGTGTATCTTATTTCCACCCCCTCAAATTAAAAGTCAGGTAGGCAGTTACATTTCTAAAGTCATCTAGAATTTCCAGTATGCTACTGGCATAAATTAGATCTTGGGATACTGATATTTATGATGTCTCCGGTCCTTACCATCCTCGCTTGATAATTCCCTAATCAGCTTTTCCAAGGCTAGACACTGCTTCCTATTTACTGTTATTCACTGGCTTTGTGAACTAATATTGGGAAATAGCATTCCCTCCCTCCAGAATTAGCATACCTATCTCTTCCTATGGGCTCATTTTGAGATGATAAGTAAGTATGTCTGCTCTTCTACAGATATTAGACTGTCATCTGGCCATCCGACCTCCAGGAAAGATGGAAATGATACTGGCAGCTTCACCTCTGTTCCACTGTTCCTCTTGAACCATAATACCCACATAACATACGGAAGTAATAATAACTGTTTTCCATTAAATCTCCCCATTTGTGGCCTTGTTACAATTTAACTTCTTTGTAGGCAAGAGGACTGGACCTTTCACGCGTACGGACATGTGTAGTAGTGGCTGAAGAACGACCTCGGATAGCTCTTACTCAATCATTTTCAAAATTATTTAAAGACCTTGGTCTCCATCCACGGGCTGTCAGCACATCACTTGGCTGTAGAGTTAACCTGGCAATATGTTTACAGGTAAGATTTTTCACTCCTTAAGCTCAAAGCTATATAAAAAAAATGGTTTTCAGTAAGAAGCATTCGTTGTATTATCTTTTATTTCTTGGTTGTACATACTAAGAAAATGCATGTGGTACTTAATGTTCTTGCATACACAGGTAGTAAATTACTGCTACTTTGCAACTATTCATCCCTCTCATGTTGCAGTCATAGCATTTTTTCTGCCTATGAATACAGTAATTCAGAAAAGTGCATGGTAGTGACAGAATATACTCCAAAACCAGTATTTAGTCATGTCCTGTAAAATCCGGTATCCTGGTGCTCACTTTATGATGTTACAAAATGGATTCCTTCTGTTTTTAAAGGAATTCCAACCATTACTTACTGGACTAGATAGATATTTTCTGCACTGAGTTTATTGCTTACAGTGAAAAATTAGTTTGCTATATCTCTTTCATTCGGTTTTGATCCATTAATCAGAAGAAAGTACCCAGAGATAATACAGGATTTAACGTGCATTCTCCAGGCATCTTTATTGAGGGGCAGATGGGGCACTGCAGCTATCTGGTCTGAATTTCTGAATAGCCTCTAGATTTTCACGCAGTGATAGCTACACCAAGAAGATAGCTTTAGGCTGATGTACAGTACATTATTTTATCTTTCAGGACTTTGAGTGATGAAAGTTAACCTGCCTTTTTATAAGGTGTTCCATCTTTAATCTGGCATTCAGTTCAGCCACTTTTTTTTTTTACTGCATTTTTCTAATCTAGAATAAAGAATCTCATTTCTGTCATGACTAATACACATCTTAAAGATTATGATAAGATAAAGGTGAAATAAGATAAGGTAAGATAAATATCTTAAGCTAAAGATTCCTAATGCTTTCCTGATCTGTGTCTCATTTTTATGACTCCTCATCTCTTTAAGTCCTTCCAAATCTGGTACCAGAACTTCACGTGTTATTCTGGTAATAATGCCACAGGTATCCTACTCCGATGTAATATTATTTCTGACTTAATAATCTTTTAAAATAATACAAGAATCGTCTTCTTCATTGGCAGCTGCATTGTCTGGGAAGTTCCATATCCATGTGGTCACCTATCATCTCTCTAAACACCTCAAAGTCACTGTCTCCCTGATTTAACCTGCCTGTACGCTATATGGTGCACCCCACACTTGAAATCTGACAGTTACACCTAGTTCACATTACAGGATTTCCCACGCACGTGACATGTATAACAGCTTAGGTGTGGAAGCCATAGCAGGTCTTCTCAGTGACACTATAAACACAGCATTTACTATTTTTTTCCTGATTATAAGTGTAAAGAACCCTTTTTTTTTATCTTATCAAAAAAAGAGAAATACATGGGGTTCAGCACAGCCCAGTATGTCCATATGTTATGCCTGCATTGGCCTCTGGCCCTTGTCAACATCACCAAGGAAACTGGCTTTCACGGGACCTCGGCTAAAAGCAAATAGACATGGTATGGTGCATCTCCAGTACTGCTGGCTTTCTCTTTGACTGTCAGCAGGGTATGCCTTCAACCCAGGGTGATAATACAATAGTATTAGTAGTATTATTAAGCATATGACAAGGGAAAGCTGAGCAGGGTTAAAAGTCATTCTGTGTCCCAGAGGTAGAATTCTTTCGTTTGACATTCTGTAATTGGTGCCATAAATGATCTTCAGGAATAAAAATTTAAGTAAATTTCCTGTAGTCTCAAAAACAATGCATGAATCCTTCAAAACAGTTTCACCCTAATAAAATTTAATAGTTTTTATTTTTTATAGTTTTTTATTTTTATTTAATAGTAAAAATTAAAAAATAGTCTTGAGAGAAAAAAACATCCGGTACATCAGAAACATCTATGTACTCAAGCAGCGTCTTCCCCCATATTTCTGTCGTGGGTTTGATGCATAAGGTAGTGACTGAGGTTTTGAAATTTCTTCTCATGGATGCTTCTTTGCAAGAGTACAGACCTTTTCATGTCTTTCTCTGAATCTAGAGTACTGAGTGATGGCAAGGCAGAGCAGATGACTCAAAAAACATCTAGGAGACTTGTAGGCAGTCCCACCTGAGGCAACACAGTTTGAATGGTACCAGTTTAGGCCAGTTAGTAGGAGCAGGTTGATGTGCTTTCCCAGTCAGCAACACAGCCGAGGTTAAACGCTTGGCTGTGAGGGGAGCACAGCAGTCAGAAAGGACACTGGCAGCTTTCCCTCAAGTTGAAAGGAAAATAGAGTAGAAAGAGATGTGCTGGTTACTCGGTAGCAATAGTTTTCTCATTTGTTGTTGTATCTTAAGCCATTTTGAAGTGCCCATGGGATGTCTTTTAGAGATGAGGGGAAGGAGGGAAGTGATGGCACACCTCCATGGCCAACTGCTCTGACTTTCCTGACAAATCAGAGTGGGGCCCATCAAAAAGTAACTTCTCTGGCTTCTGGTCCATGGAGGGACCAGATATGAACAGTGCTGTAGATAACTAGGAGAGATTAGCCATGGAAGTTTGATGCCACTAATGCAAATTTCCATTTCAGCCTTGCAGTGATCTCTGTAGTGTTCATGGTGGCTGTTTCACTTAGGACAGAAGTCATTTGTTCAAGACAAATAGTAAAACCGGGGGATGACAGTAAGCAGATAAAAGCCAGGTTCAATACCCATGTATACCTCCTTGGAAGTAATACTGTACTGGGTCTGTCTGGGATGGAGTTCACTGTTTTCATAGCAGCCTGCACGGAGCTGTGTTTGGGATTTGGGACTGACCTAGTTGATGGCACAGCCGCAGTTTAGCCATTACTGCACAGCATTAAGTCTTTCCCTGTTTCCCACTTGGCTCACCTCACCACCGCCCCGCTGCGCCCAGCGAGGAGGCTGGGGGGATCCACAGCCAACCATGGCTGACCTGGGCTATCCCATCCTATGTAATACCATGCTCAGCAATAAAAAATGGGGGGTTGGTCTTCCAGAGTAGCCTCTGGCCAGAGTCTGAGAGGGCATCATTCTGCTCATGGGAGGTGGTGAGCAATTGCTTTGCAACACTTGGGTTTGGTTTTTTTTATTTCCTTCACTTACTAAGCACGATTCATGTTGTTCCACTGCTTTTTCTCACTTTCTGCATTTCCTATTCTCTGTCCTTTCTCACCTGGGTGGGAGGTGAACAGGTGACTGGGTGGGTGCCTGTCTGGGTCATGCCACAACAACCGTGCAGGAAAGCTGAGCACAAAGAAAGTGGCAGCCTTAATCCAGAGCTAGGCTGGATTTTTTGCCAGACTGTGGGTATCCACTTCTCCATTGGGTTAACTGCTTAGCTGAAGTTTGCTTCTTAGATGGCTCTTTATGAAAGTTCTTGAAAGGGTTATTGAATCAAACTGTAAAAGTGGGTAATTCTCTAAAGGAATATTATTCATGATGCTGACTATGAATTTGAGAGCAGCACAAAATGAGAGCTTTGAGTGAGGTAATTAACAGCCTGACTGGTCATATAGCTTAGTGTTGGGCTTCACTGAGTTCTACTAAGGTGTTGCATCTCACTCCATAGGAAAAGCAAAAAGCCATTCACTCTCCAGTGTGGAATGAAGAAAAACCATTTCAGAACAGTCTATATTGATTAATGTTACTGTTCCTGCTGAAATGGGTTTTGAAGCACATAAGCTGAGAGTAGTTTGGCAAGTTTTAAAGGGGTTTGTAAAATTACTAAAGATGTTACCTACAAGCATCACTGCAAAACATGTCATTCTGGTAGAGAATATAAATATAAAGGATCACATCCTTTGAAGCATCTGGTAGTAGACACTGCCAAGGACCAGATACTGAATTAGACTGAATGTGCTTTCCAAACTGTCTGGAAGTTTATCGTTAGTGATATTCCAGAATAGCTTTTGGGCTATTCTGTTTTCTGGGCTGAGGAACAGAATGAATTTTAATCCCTGGTCCATGTTATGTTCCTGCAATTAGCATAATCAAGAAATGGGATAGGATATCTGGATTGTTCACACTGCATAAAAATACTTCCAGAGGTGTTTGAGTCGATAGCATCGGCCCATGCTTTTTTACTTTCAAGTTGTGTCATCCATGGGATTAGTGTGTGTTTGCTGGAACAGCTCCTTCCTCTGGGATACCTGTGATCCAGCCTATTCTGTGATCTTTCTAAAATATGTATATACTAATCACCTTTCTAAACACATCTCAGTATTCAGATATTGAACCTTACCAGCCAAAGGCCTGTCCAGGCCTTCTTCTCTACAGACTGCCTCTAACGCGGCTTGGATGTGATCTTTGATACCTTTCTCATTTCAATTCCAATTTTTTGGACAAATTTAAGACTCAGGTCTTTCAAGGGGAAGATATCCTGGTTTTTACAAAAACCAAATTTTACTGTTCTTGCCCCCTGCAAGTAGAGGGAGGTGTGTGACTGTGGTGTGTATGAAAACTTCATAGCAGAATTTGACCCAAAGGTCAAATTAAGGTTAAAAGTTATTTTAAAAAGTAAATCATTGTGATAATCTCTTTGGTATAAAAGAGCCTTAGTCTACTACCAAATGAATCTTAATTTCAGGATTAGGATCACTTGACAGACTTATACATTTTCATTTATATTCATTTCCTCTCAATTTTAGAGAAAATATATTATGTTTCTTTTGATGTAATCATTTTGGGATAGATTTTTAGAGATATGCTTTTGAAAATAAATAATTCTCTCCATCTTTAGGCACTTAAATACCACTAATATCTAACCTTTTATGGCTGTATATGCACAGATAATGGTCCAGGGAATTCTGAGATTAAAAAATTCTATGCAGCATATTTCCATTCTTGTTAACTAGCATCTTAGCCTTCTCAAGAGAGAAAGAAAAAAAAAACAGATATGAAGGCACCCTGCTTCTTACAGCAGCACAGACTGTTCTCTAGGATTTTAGCTAATTTCCATTTAAACACATGAAATGAATATTTTCCTTTTCTTCAACCTGCTGCTCAGTTTGAGAAAAACTAAAAGTTGTTCATTTTTCTCAGTTACCTCAGAAAATGTGTAACAAATCTTCCCAAGCAAGGGCAGGAAAGTAGGATTCATCTTGCTTCTTTTATGCCTCCTTTATGTTAGATGACAACGTTATGTGAGTTATCCAATATCGATTGTTAGTCAGTAGAAAATAGTAAAAGAAATACTTTCAGAGAGAGCTTCGTTCAGCTTGTCCCAGGGGCCTGTCTTGGGATGGGATTCATCGCCAGGAGGAGATACTTCCTACCTTTTATCTCATACTGTCTTCTTTGGTGGCTGAAATTAGATGAAACAAATCCTTTCACTGTCTAGCAAAGGGAACTTTGTTAGCAAATTCAGGGCTTAAAGCTAATGTTTCTTTTTACTGAGCAGTAGATAACTCTTTTTGGGTCTCTTCCTTACCAAAAGTAATAAGGGATAGCTCTGTGGAGTGTGCAGCAGGAGGCTGTGCACTTTATCAGAGGTATGATTCACACTTAGCAGTGTAGTACAGCTCTGGTGAGCTCCCTCAGATTCTGTTTTCTCACCTTCAGTATGAGTCATGCCATGAAGTTCTTTTCACAGCTCCAGCTGCTGTGCTTGCGTATGTGAGATTGTCAAGTGTACATCACAATTTCCATTTCTGAGCATCCCTGGAGTAGAAGGAGACTCAGAGTAAACACTGAGGGTACATCTTTTGATAGCAAAACAAAAAACCCCAAACAGTAGTGATTTTTAAACTCTTAGGGCAATTCTGATTGCCTAGTTCCTGGGTTTTAATTCTGGGGAGGGAGGCAGGACAGAGCATGCAGCTTGGCCTTTGCCTTTGGTGGAAATTAGGTACAGGCTGAGTGCTGCCACATCATCAACCCTGCTGCTGACTTGTTGGGGTGGTGCTTTGTGCCGTTTGTTCCTGCAGTGTTTTCCCAGGGAATATAAGCCTGAAATGGGGTTGTTAACAAATAGCAGCCCGTGCATGGGCAGGAGATTTATTTAGTCCAAGCGATTTGACTTACAGCGTACCTGTTTTCAGACAGAAAGTAGTGTTTGGCCCATTTGATTTCTTTGAACACTACTTAGCATGTCCTTAGTAAGTGTGGAATACAACAGAATTCATGTTGGTTTTTTCCTCTTACCAGCATCATAGATGCTCTCTGTCTCTGTCTAACAAAATAAATGCTCACAGACAAATTGAGTCAGTCACTCTGGTCTTGGCTTCTTCTGAAACACTTTCAGAGTATCTCAGCAGCAGATGGCTACAGTAGAATGATGCTGAGGCTTCAACGGCCATGTGTCTAGTCCTTTGTTAAGTAAAGGCCACGTGAGGCTCTGGTATGCTCAATGGCCTCTCTAGACCTGCATTACAGTCATGAAAAATGAATTTTGTATCTGAAGGATTTCAGCAATTCTGCTTTCACAGTACAGTGTTCAACCTGGATTATTAGTAATATGTCTATTTGGGGGAAGCAATGAAATAAGCAAGTCCAACCTATTTTTTAAATGCTTCATCTTCTCCCCACATCCAAAACAAACCTATTTTAAGGTGCTGCTGTGACAGCTTCCTGTAGTCTTTAACTTTGCTGGAATTCATGAGTTTGATGAGAGGAATGTGGGACACCAGCACTCTCAGAGCTGTTTATTTTTACAAGTGGTAGAGCAAGTCCCACTGCAGCCATCTGCTGTTAGATACTCCACGTGACAGTGGTGGCTTAGGACTAGTCACCGCTGTGTTTTGTCGTTTTGCTGTGTTATTGATTGCGGTGGAGAATTGATGGGATTTTATCGGCTTTTAATTTTACTGTTCTTTATATGTATTACACTGTTTACCATAGCAAATAGACTAAGAATGAAGAATTGTTGAACTATGAAGTTAGTCCATTTAGGTATGGTCTTCTAGTAATTAGGTTGTACACAAATCCTTGATTTTACTGCACTTCAGGAGCAGGTTAATCTGTATGAAACAAGGTGTATCTTTCTCTCATGCATACTAATGCTTTTTTTTTTCCAAAAAGAGCTTACTTTTGATTTCCAGAGGACATCACTCACAAACTTCTTTTAGTAGTGAAATTGCAGACCTGGAACCCCATCTCAGTGGATGTGCATTAAAATAGCAGGGTCAATATGTTTACTGGCTTATTCACCAAAAACAGCAAAAAAAATCTGTGTGCTAGACACATGTTTTCCACTAACAATGTTGTCTGTAGCGTCCTAAAAACATTTAAGTCTGTTTGTCCAAGGTTAGCAGTCTACAGCTGTCTCTTCTGTTGCTCTACTAAAATGTTGACACCTCATTTTTTACTTTTTTTAACCTTTAATGGTATAATGGTTAATTTGTAAGTTTCCTGTATTTGACATTGTTTTTCTTTTTATTTTACTCCCCGCTTTTTGCATTCTCCTCTTTTTTTTTTTTTCTCCCACCCTTCATTCCCATTTTTTTATTATTATTTTTGTCTTGTGTTACCTTCTTTCCTTCTCTCCCTCATCCCTGCTATTCCTGCTGCTATAGCCTCACAGGCTGGGGAAGCTGGCCGAGCAGGTAGGGGATTTTCATGTTCCCTCAATACCCACCTATCAGCTTCCAACAGTGGGACAGACTAGAATTTGAGTCTGGAGATTTGGGGATTTTCAGATCCTTCTATGAAATTATAAACAAGTCCGGTATAGCTTTATCTGGATGCAGGTTTCATCAAATATTAGCTGTCTGTTGTAATTATTCCATTCATGCTGGAAGTAACAAATACCACAGTGATTGTCTTTGATTTTCAAACTTGACTGTTTCCATTATTTTATAAATCAAACCAGATTTATTTTTAAAGATAACCAATTTTTCCTTGGTTTTGTTTTTCGTTTGTTTTTTTTTTAACATTGCATATACTTCAAAGAAGGTCTCCGCTCAGCACTAGTCTGTTACACTGCTGAGTTTACTACTAGACTGAAAATCGTGTCGTTAATAGCTAGAGAGGATACTGTATCTTGTATTGTGTATAACAAGCTAAAGAGGCTAACATGCATGTGCAGCTGTAATACTCTTTTTCTCCTCTGGTGGTGGGTCACTATCTGGAAAGTAAGTGCCATATAGTAGTAGTAACTCTTTCCCTTTCTAGATACAAAAATTATTTATTGGTGGAACTCCATCACAACAAATTGTGGAACTGCCAGCCAGCATTGCAGAAATAAAAAATTTAGCCCAAGACATTCTTAATATACTCTCTAATAGATCCCAAACAGGGCAGAAATCACTAGGAGTTGATAGCACCTACTGTTTTAAGTATTAAATATCTAAATTAAACTGCTTAAAGGAGTTCCTGCACCTGTAGATTGCCAGGGTCAGGTGCATTTATCTGCTGGGAGAGAAATTTTCCAAAGTTCCAGTGTTCCAAAATGAAGTTGTGCTTTTCTTTTAGCTTGCTGCGTAGCAGTGATGGGAGGTATGCGGCACAGATCAGAGCCCTAGACTAGAGCATTGACCATGCACGTGACGTTCAGTAGGGATGAGTTTGGAGTTCCAGATGGGGGAATATTGGAGCAGGTTGCAGAACTGCAGCAAAGCAGGTGGAAGGTCTTAAAAGGCTGTGTCATCTCTGTATGAAAGGAAACTAAAATTAATCTACTGCTTTTCAAGTAACCAAATACTGTGACATAAAGCATTTAAATTATCCAGTGGAAGACTGAAAAGAAACAGAGTAATTGCTTACAGACCTCCAGTCCACATGGGTTCATGTCATGCGTGCTACCTTTACTATCTTTAGCTTCAAGTATATTCTCTGTTGCATGTATGGAAGACTCTCAGTAAACCATGCTTCACATTCCTGACCATGTGCTTCTGCCATTAAACTGTCTCTCCTCTGCAATTTCCGCGTTCCTTTATATGGCAAAACGTGTTTAACGTTTTTGTGTGTATCCACGTGCTGATTACTTGGCCTTTTGTAGTGAAAACCCCTACGTTGACATGTGTTGGTCAAGTAGTATGGCAGCTTGATGTTTTTCTGAACCCCAAAGGTTTAAGTACCTGACGGTAGGTATGTATTCCAGTGCACTTGCTGATTCTGTAAAGCTGAGCTTTGTTTGATGAATAGTTTAATTACAATTTGTTGTTTGATTAGCATAATTAGCAGTGAATTGAACATTTGGTTGTTTGGGGGGTAAACCTCTTTTCTCTTCCTAGCCTTCAGGTTCTGATTAGCTGATGTTGTTGTTCACAGGGCACATCTGGACCAGATCCCACCACTGTGTATGTTGATATGAGGGCACTGAGGCATGACAGGTCGGAACCACCTTTTTCTTTTTCTCTACACACAATTAACAGAGATTACTGTTTCACCAGGACACCTCCTGGTCCCTAAAAACCTTTGTTATCCTCATAAATAATTTGTGTTAACTCCTACCAGTGAGCAGACATAACCATTTTTATCAGTTGGTTAATTAATTTTATCCTTGATAAAACTGCAGCACCTGACACAGTCATTGCTAAGATGACCACAATTCCTTGCTTTTATTGTGTTTGGGATTTCCTGACACTGGTTTCAGGTAGTGCAGCCTGGCCAGTTCCTAAGAAGTGGAGTCCCATTGGGCCTCTTACCTTCACAGAGGTTTTTCTCCTATTTTGGCAGCTGTTAGTCAGTGGGGAGACCATGGGGGTATTTTTCTGTAATTCTTAATGCTGCAGGACTATGAGGGAATGGAATATTGGCTTTAGCCAGTGTGAGCAACCACATTCTGTAACTATGGGCATTTTCTGGTTCTGTCTGGTTCTGTAATGGTAAATCCACGTACAAAAAGCAAGAGCTGAAATTCACAACTGGTGGTATTAAGGAGATGTCTGAACTCTTCTGATGGGAGGGCAACTTTACATTTTATGAGTGATTTTAGGAAATACCCATACACATGTATTTCAAAACTTTAACAAACCAAAAAGTTTCCTGTTCACTCTGAAAAAGATGAACATTTAATGGACAGTGTATACCAGCCCTGATACCTTAAAAAAATCGTTATGCAAATAAGGCACTTTTTTCTTCTCCTTTTCTCCCCCATCCTTCTTAAGAGCTTAACAGATAATTTGTTGCCTTAGGTGAATACCAGCTTTGGCTATATCAAAGTGACTGGCTCAGCTTGTAGGGTGCAGATCTCAGGCCACAGCAGACCCAAATTATCCTCTAGGTAGCTAAGTCAGATACACAAAGAGATATTTTCTTTTAGCACATGGCAGGTGGACAAAAGGATCTACAAGATACTTGTCTCTCACCTTTTCTTTATTGTTTTTGCACCCCGTCTTACCAACTCCAGTGCTCAGGTTTGATCCATCCTTTGGGATACCACTGTCTGCATGACCAAGCTACAGAAAACTTGGTCTTCCTGGCCCAACAACTGTGGTACTCGGTAGATACAGTCCATGTTCATACTCAGTCCAGCAAAAATAAAGGCCTTTTATTTAAAAAGGGGTTATTGTTATATGAGCTTACCCTCCCTGTATTGCACTTGTGAAAGGGGGTTTACTTGAGAAGTTGAATGATTTATGTTGTAAAAAGGAGAGGTGGAGCATTTCTTTATCTAAGAGGAGAGCAAACACCATGAGTGGGACAGATCTCATCCAGCCTCAGGTAGTCTCCTAGACTCTGCCCACAGTCACTGGGAGACACACACACACCATCAGTATATCACAGTGGTTGTCTCAGATATGCACCCGCATGGGGTAAATTGACCCTTAAGGCACCTTCCTTTCTGTATCAATGAGGAAAGAAGCTTACATGAAAATCAAATGTTTATTTTTTTAATACACACAGCAAGGTGAGACTCATTTACCCATTCTGTTTGCTCTAGTCTCAGAGTTCTGAAATGGCTGAAGTTAAACACAGTTTAGATAGATATGTTTAAGCACCATTCAAGTGCAGCAGAAAGAGCAAATTCATCATTAAAAATAAAGTTGTAGGTATGGAGGGGGTAGGGGGCATGGGAAAGAAATGTAGATTTATTCCAAAGTTTAAATATTTTTTTCTGAGAAAGAAATTTATAAAATATGTATTGGAAGAAAACTATATAGAAATGTGCACCTAGAGAAAGAGTACATAACAGTAAGTTAACAAAAATTGTAAACAATATCAATACATTTATAAACTTTTATATAGAGAAGATAGATTTGCTGTTTGTAAAAGCTGCATAAGCTGTGAGTATACTATTTCCATACCTGAGAAGCAGGCATCATTATCAAATAATAATGATGATCAGGGTTGGAACTTGATGATCTTTAAGGTCCTTCCTACCCATAACCATTCTATATGATTCTATGATCAAAATCAGACTTTGCAGTTAATTAATTAATATTTAGTGACTGTTTCTACAGAACATTAAAGATCAACGTCAGAGCTGGTTTCTTAGATTGTGGTAGTGTAGATTTTAATTTGATGGATTAGAGCTGTGCCTCATTTACTCAATCCCATGAAATTTAGAAATAGATTGTGAGGTCATAAATTAGGAAAGAAAACAACTTTATTTGACAGTCTCTTCACACTTGCTTTTTCTAACCATTGTAGTGGAACTGAATGTCACTATTGCTTAACAGTAACTGAAAGATTGCTATACATAGCTGTGTAGGAGCAACCCACAAAGTATTTACAGGTCTGAAAAAAACGCACTGTACGCTTTTTTTAATTTCAGTAGATATTTCCCAGAATTTGAAAAAGACTGAATGTCTTTCTTTTTTCTTTTTCCTACCCCTTGACATGATAACTATAGTTGCTGCAAAAGGCAGCTGTACTTCATCTCTTTGAGGTTATTGAAATCCTATTCACCTCTATAAAAATTAATATCAGTTCAGATACAACTATTTCAAGCTCATCTGGTAATTATGTGTTTACACTTAATAGCTACTGTTTTATAGCAGTTAAGATCAAAATACCTGTGCTATATACAATTTGGGCAGAGATCTAGGTATGGTCAGTTGATCAAAGTAGACATTTCCTCCCAGCTCTCACTGGATTTGGATGTTTGGTTCTTGGGTCAGGTGGGAGGTTCTCAAACATCTCATCTGTGCCTCTGTGTGGTTTTGAGCCACCAGGTCACTGGTTCAGCTGCTGGGACTTCAACTTCTGGCCATAGTTGCCTGCTGAGGGAAATGGCTAGGACTGGGCTCACCTGGAGGTTCAGGAAACTTGTGCCAAGGGGTGCAACCTACTCCAGCGGGGTCTCCCACTGAACTCACATTGTATTTGATAGTGCTAAAGAGATGTCCCAGGCACCCCATGCTGTCTCAGATGGCATTAGACATCTCTTTTTGGAAAATGAGTATCATTTGAATAGCAGGTGTCCTCATGATGGCCAAGAAACAGTTGGGGACTGTTTTCAAGAGCCACAGATATCAGAGGTCTCAGGTGAGGCTGAGAATGAGGAGTCCACCTCAGTTGATGAGGACTGGGTCAGAGATCAGTTGGGCCGTCTGCACATCCATAAATCCATGGGTCCTGATGGGATGCACCCGAGAGTGCTGAGGGAACTGGGTCTCTTCAGCTTGGAGAAGAGGAGACTGAGGGGTGACCTCATTAATGTTTATAAATATATAAAGGGTGAGTGTCAGGAGGATGGATCCAGGCTCTTCTCAGTGATGGCCAGTGATAGAACAAGGGGAATTGTTTCCAAACTGGAACATAGAAAGTTCCATCTTAATATAAGGAGGAACTTTTTTTCTGTGAGGGTGGCAGATTACTGGAACAGGCTGCCCAGAGAGGTTGTGGAGTCTCCTTCTTTGGAGACATTCAACACCAATCTGGACATGTTCCTAAGTGATCTATTCTAGATGATCCTGCTCAGGGAGGGGGTTTGGACTTAGTGATCTTTTGAGGTGTCTTCCAGCTCCTAATATTCTGTGATTCTGTGAAGAAAGAGTGAGCAAAAGCAGCAAGTCCCATCTGGGCTGTTTAATAAAAAGAAACCAAGGGAAGACTCCTAACTTAGCACCAACTGGATGAAGCATCCCTGCCCTGCACCACACTGCAGTTAGAGAGGTTAACTCAGATGTAAAGGGCAAAATAGGTGGATTGATGCTTCACCGTACCTGAGCTGACCTCGTGGGAGGCTGCGCTGGTGTGGCACGGCTGGTCCCATTGCTGACTCACTGTGCAACTCAGGTCATGTACGTGTGCCCACGTGCCTCTGCAGGGAGGGCAGATGCAACAAAACTCCAGGTGTGAGCAGCTTGTGGGTTGGCGAACACGTGTCTCTGCTCCTGCCTCTGGGAAAACAGCTACACCCCACAACTTCCCCAAAAATTAAAAAAAATATATATTTATTTCCCACACACTAAATCTAAATGACTGACATTCAGGTCACTCTATTATTATTTTAGACCAGTCATGTTCTCCTCAGAGAGGTTTTCATACCTAAGTACACCAGTAGCTGAGAAGTGCTTGGAAGATTTGATAAGAAAGAGGGAGAGAGATCCCTTTCTCCTACTATCAAAACACCATATATGTGAAAGATGTTGGCTTTTATAACACTTGCTTTTGTAGCTGTAAAGATACCCAAGCATCCCTTTTGTCTAGGATGTTATAAAACAATACATACATGTATTTATAAAATTAAAAACACACAACCAAAAATGCACCTCTCACATTAGCACAAAAATTCCATCGCTGCCTCATCCTGAACAGCAGGTTAGTATTTGGTAGAAAAAATATTGGCAAAATGAGACACACCATCAAAATGAGAATAGCCCTCATATGTACTCCAAAATAAGACTTCCTTTCACATAGACAGGGAAAAATGTTTTTTTAAGTATTCTTCAGGAGGTCAGGCTGAATTTTCAAATGTTTCAACTGATTTGCAAATATTATTTATAAAAGTTTTTATAATAATTAAGAACTTTTCAAAATGCTGCTGTTTTAAAATGTTGACGTATTTTGAACTCTACTTTTCTGGGTCTTCCATATTTAGAATGTTGAGGGTTTCCTCAGAGGTTTTAATTACTGAGCTAAAGGATCCATCTGATGATGGCTGAGGGAGATCATTGATTTCCTCCTAAGGTTGAAACTTGCTGACAATCCTCTAAAGATAAACATCCCCTTGCATTCTGATACTCTCTTCTATAGCAAAACTTTATCCATAAAGAAAAAATACTACAAAGATCACTGTCCTGCCCTAAGCGGAGCAAGAAAACTTTTATACCAGAATTCATTTTAAAAGGACAAAAAAGTTAAAGGAAACAAATTCAGTCTATGCCTGCATCCAAAAGCAGGTTAAAACGTCACCATTGTGTCCTTATTCAGTAGCAGGTGACAGTAGCGGTAGTGACAGCTTAGGAGCATTGATGGAGTGAAGGCTTGGACTTCTAGAGGGAGGGAACCACTAATCGATCACATAGGTATTGATGAAAATTTTTATATCATTTTGCATGCATTTGTAATAGGCAGTTCCCCTTTGTTTTGACTGTATGTTGTATTTAAGCTCTTTATTGAACTACATCCACACTTTGTACAAGACTGGGCAAGAATGAAGCCTTTTAGCAGTGTTAGTAAACACTGTTCTCAATTTTATTTTATACCGTCTCTGTTTCCATATATTCAGGCATCTTAATAAGGCAACCCACTTATCCTTTTGATCCTGTCTTAAATTCCAGTATTCTCATTGTTGAAATAATAGGTGCATTAAGTGGTCATTTAAATTATCCGGTTTCACCTAGTTAAGTCTGTATTTTTTCAGTAGAGTCAAAAAACCCCAGAGAATTTTATTTATTAAACCCTTTTATCTTTTACTAGATTTCCATTTGAGCTACATGTAACAGTGAGCTGCTTGAGTAGTTTCTTGGTCACAGACAACAGTGAGGCAGCTGGCACCAAGGAGGGAACCAAATAGACTAGAAGCACCAAGAAGTATTTGGGTTCAAGTTATTAATTTTTTAATCCAGCTGTCATTCAGTGTGTAGCCAGTGGTATCCAAGACAGTGGTATCCAGACTCTCACTGATTTAGTCCCAGATCATCATTAGAAGAATTACTTTAATCTGATTGCCCTCTGTATTTATTAAACAAGCAGTATGTGGAGTTGTACAGATGTCTTCTCATGTGGTCACTGACATCTTGGAGTGATGCAAATTAGAATCATACAATCATACATGCGTTCAGTTGGAAGGGACCTTTACAGGCCCTCTAGTCCAACTCCCTGCAGTGAGCAGGGACATCTTCGCTAGATCAGGTTGCTCAGAGCCCTATCAAGCCTGACCTTGAATATCTCCAGGGATGGGGCCTTCAACACCTCTCTGGGCAACCTGTTCCAGTCATCTACCACTCCCAGAGTGAAGAATTTTTTCCTGGCATCTCTCTGAAAAAGAAGTAGCCCTTATGTATGCTTCTGTCATTAGCAGACTTGATTTCTTAGGAAATTATTCATATGTTGTGTTACATCTGATTTTCTGGTTTGGACTTTGGGGGTGCTCAGAGAGCTCTGAGCTTCCATCAGATTTGTTCAGACATTGTCTTTTTGACAAAGATGCTTTTGGAGGGTGGAAAGTCTGAACCTCATTCCCCAGGAAAAGAAGGGAGCATTTGTAGAATTTCAAAGATATGTGAAAACAGTGCCTTAGGTTTTATTTTTATGGATTGTTTATATGCTGAGCCCAGTCTCAAATGCAGGCTCCATCAAAAGGAATCAGTTAAGGCTTTGGCTTCATTTTAATATATTCCAGCATTTCAGACTTCATGCAGGAAAAGAAAAATAGCCTTTTATTCTGGCTGTCAATAGTTTATCCTTCTCCTCCACATTTTACTGAAACTTTCATGTTGTGTATACATTGTTTTGGGTAATACCAAGCAACAAAGCCACGGGAGCTTTTTTTTTCTTTTTCTCAAACACTTCTACTCCATCTGCCTTGAAAAATACTCTTATTATAGGGTTACCAGACAAAAGAGCTACTTAGCTAAATTATTATCTAAGCTATAGCCACAGCAGTGCTCTGTAGCACAGTCACGGCATGGAGGATAACCATTATATGGTCACGTAGTAGGAAAGAGAGGCTGGGGGGGAGATATGTCAGCAGGACACATGCTAATGGCAAGTGACAGTTAAATAGTTACCTTTTGTGAAACCTTAATTGATTAATCATACTTGAAAGCCATTTGCCAATGGCAGCATGAGAGAAACTTTGCAGAGCGCTCCCTGATGCGCTGAGGAGCGCAGCTCTTGTAATGGGTTACTGCATACAGAGCCCAGTCACAGGTTTCAGAAAATCCCAGTCCTCAATTATTCACTCTGTGTGGGCTCCAAAGGGACAATTAAAATCTATTATTGCCCTCTTTGACATACAGCCACGTGGGTTTTTTTCCTTGAGCAGGTAAAGTGAGTAGAGTGTTTTGTGTTTCAGAGAGCTCTGTAGCTGGTGGGGAGTTCAGCACGCAGACCTCACAAGGCCCTGGCCACAGAAAGCCACCCGGCTTTGTGTGCAGTGGGCTTTAACAGACTGAATTGTGCTGGGTGCTACCTCCAGGCATCCCGAGCTCTGAGCATCTCCTCGTACGAGGGGCATTAATTCCAGGTTTCCCACACTACCCATGCTTGCCTTATTTTATTTATTTATTTAAGACTGTCTGTTGCATTAGCTGTTAGAGGGAGAACTGAAAAGCCTTTCACCCTATGAAGTCAGTAGAAGGGATGACCATCCACTAACAGATGGGAAGTCACCCCCTCTTGTCTCAGTCAGTCTGAGCTGTGAGACTGAACAGGGGGTGGGGGGGAGTACTGCAAAGCAATTTCTGTGCTTTCTAAGGAAAAAATTACTAGCTCTTGAAGAATTTCCTCCCTTGAAACAAGTTTATTTCTTCTTTGATAATCTTCAAGGGATCAGAATATTATGATTTTATTGGAACAGGACAATAAAAGTTGGATCTAAATGTGGTTTTTAAAAGAGGATGTGGTTTAGCATACTTCAACTGTGAATCAAGAAATTCCAGTGATACTTCCCTGGAGGCCTTAGGGAAAAGAGAATATGGTCATGTATACCAAGTAAGCTGAAGACAAAGGGAAAACCATAGCTGTCCAGGAAGGCAGGTGTACTGCAGTTGTACATTCATGCAATTGTTTGCAAGTGCCATTTGCACATGATTCTTCAAACAGGAGTAAAAGAACTAGATGGGAAATGGTTCTAATTTTGTTTACAAACTAGTTTTTAATTTCCCAATAATATCCCAGCTTATTACAGTGAACTGGGTTTTCTTCCTTAAGAATGTCTGTTACTTTCTTTTCTTAAAAAAAAAGGATTTCCCATTTCAGAGTATCCTGAGCATCTTGGTTGTTACAGGTCCTTCTCTTTCAGACACACTTGTTAAAGGAGCTGGAAACTGATAAACCAAACTGACTGCACACAACACACAGGAAGACTTATTAAAAATCCTTTCTTCCTGAAAAAAATGTGTTGCCTGTGTTGAAGGTTTCCATGCACAGCAAATGTCCCTGGAAGTTGCTGAGGGGAGGCAACTTTCTGCAAGTCCTTCCCCAGAAATGCAGGGCGAGTCAGCTGGTGGTGTGAATTATGGAGCCCATGGAAAGATAAGGAGGCAGGCAAAAGAAAACTGATTTAGAAATGTTAGCCTTGAAAATATTGCGTGAACATGAAATATTAATATTGCATCATGGAAACCAAGATTATTTCTACCATTTTTTAACAATTAATAGGATGGTTCAGGTACATTAAAACATTTTCAGGTCCCAAATTTGCTATAGTGTAAGTTTTCCCCTTGTGCCGAGTCTCTTTCTGTATTTAGAACTGGGAAGATAAAGGGTTACAAACCAGAAAAGACATACTGCCTTAAACAGAGTCACCTTAGCACCGTTGGGATTATGAAAAGTGCTGTAAAAGCAAACAGCAATAAACAACATGTCCTGGGAGGTTTGTACTGTAAATAAAGAGCAGCATCGTACCTGCCTGTGCAGACAGGAACCTGAAGCAGAGAGGTGAGGCTGTGTCTGATGGGCACAGTGGGTGTGAGGTAGGGGTAGGAGGGACACTGCATTCTCCAGAGTCCCAGTCCACTGCATCCACTTGAATTCGGCATGTGTTGTGTTTTATACAATGTGCAGTGTTAATTAAATTTATTGTAGTTTACATATGATGAAAGCTGAACATCTTTAAGTATCCCAAGTGCTTGAAAACAGACATAAGCATGACTTGGGTTTTTTACATATTCCCATAGTCTTATATGATATAAAAGTGCTATTATTCTTTTAATCTCCAAAGCTTTGAATATTCCCTTCCTGGACCTCAGTGCTGCCTCTGCTTGATCCCTTTGCAACTGTCTTAAATCCTTGTTTAACCTTTTCTGCTTCTTTGTTCATCTCTCTGAATGATTGGAAGCTATTTGCTTTTGACCTCAGGGAATTTGGGACGTGAAGTGTCATTTGGTTTTATAATGAAGAAAAGTCTTTACATTAAAAGAAGTGACTTATTGCTAATTCCTTAAACGAACTTGTTGGTCATAGAATTAACAGGATTAAAATATGTCCTAGACATACAGAATATTTAATGGTTGTTGGCTAAAGTTTGCCTCAATCCAAAACCTCTATTTTTCAGTCTCAGTTGTCTTTATCTGAATTTGATGTGTGATGGGAGGAAAACTGCTCTGAGGAAGCCAGGATAATGCAAAGAAACTCTTCTTCATTAGCTAAATTTTCCCTTCAGCCTGAATGTCCAGCTAGGCCATTTTCCTACTTTTCTGATCTGTTTGAACCGGGTATGTCATTCTGGAAGGCAGAGCTTATGATTTTTGATCCAGATTTTCTTTTTTGGTAGAATGAGTACCCTGACTTGTAAATTTGGGTATAGTTTATGAAGAAATATTTAATTACTGGAGTAAAGAGAAGATGCACCCAAAGCCATGAGCGCCAAAGAGCCCTGACCCCAGTTGAGGATCGCACTGTAGCCTACAGTGCCCGTCTTTACCTACAGAAAATCAGGACAGGCCCCATCCGCTGTTGCCCTTCATCACTGTTACTCAGGCACCATCCCAACGTTAGGCAGCAATACAGATCTGAAAGGTGGTGATGATGGCAGTAGTTTCTGGCCAGTTCAGTCCAAACTGGTAAACACTGCGCAGGGGATCAAGCTACAGGAAAACACATTTGCTCTCCGGCATTAAATGCTTTACAAATAGATTGTGGTTAACATTTCTAATGGATTAGGTGGTTGTCTATTTTTTCACCAGAAAAGACCATTTTGTTCAAATCAGAAGAGTCATGTTTGACATACCTTATTAACTACAACTTGAAAATTTTTGCTGATCATGTTTTTTAAAGCATTTTCATTTTGGAGAGTTAATTAAATTTCAAAACAAAAGAAACCTGAAACATGACATAAATAACCGCTTTTTCTGACCCACAACATTTTTTTCAGATACATTTTACAGCTTCTTCCCATATTTCGCTTTTTCTGTTCCAGTTTAACACACAAAAACTTTCCAGAAAATCAATTTCTTGAAGCATCTACTTTCTCCCCACAAGCTCAACTTCTAATGTAAGATGATCAGTCAGAAATCTAAAGAAATGGGGCTGGTATAAAACCTGAAACGATTGGCTGTTTCTTTCTGCTGCAGAAAGTGTGTGGAGAAGGAGGGTGCTTAGGAAACATACATTGGTATTTCCTACATAGACAGTGTGCTTTCTGTGTATTTTAGGTTATACATGCATCTTATCCTATCTGGCTTTGATGCTGAAGGGTTTCCAATGGGCAGCATCCTGTAACAGCTACTGGAATAAATTAGTGGACAAAGCAGCACACTAAAAATATTTAACAACCAAAAAGCTGGACTTCCAAGCTGGCATGACTGCAGAAGGGCATGGGGTGGGAACAGACCCCTCAGAAGAGGAGGGAGAAGAATAATTAAGGCTCGGTAGGGTAGGTGGGGAAATCAGAACTTGAGATGATGGAAGGTGCGGTGCTTCCGTGCCCAGACCTGGCTAACAACAGGAGCTGCTGGCACACTGGTGAGGAGGAGGAGGGCAGTTACCATGGCTGAGCTTGTGGGAATGGCTATAAAGGGAAGCTTATTCAAAATGTGGGCATTGGCCAAGTGTTAATGTAAATGGCAAACTCTGTAGCAGAGCTATATTTAAAAAGAAAGGGAAAAACTCCTTTGAATTGGGTGTGGAAAGCTAGTTAGAAATAATGAGAGGAACTTAAGAACGGTTCGTGCCCAGCATCGCAGTAAAAAGGTTCCTGACTATGAAATACTTTCAGCTACGAAATGAACTCTGAAGGGAAGTGGAAGAAGCCCTATCATTTGAAATACTATTACAGGAGTAGACAAAGCACTCGAAAGCGCACTGCGGGGAGCAGTCTTTTTCTGGCAGGGAGCGTGGCTTGGATGACCTAATAGCTTCTTTCCATCTTTATTAGAATCACAGAATCCACAGTCTTTCTCAGAGCAACAGCACAGCCGGCTTTGAAAGTTTGCCCAGCTTCGGCATCATAACGTCGGTTCATGCTACTCTCACGGTCCAGCCCCTGCAGATTCCCCAAACAATAGTTATTAGCTCTGCTGACAAACTCTACCACAAAGTACTAGTAAGATATGGAATATATTTTGGGGAGTTTTAACCACCAAACAGACCAGATCTACAAAGGAATGCAACATTTGCAGTTTGATGTAGGGTAGTTGGGCAGGAAGACATTGTTATTGTATTTTGATATCCCCTTTGCTGCACAGCGGTTACAATGCCTGTTCGCTATAGCTTGACAGATTTCCCTCTGAAGTAGGGTTTCAATCCTATTTTTCTATAGCAATCATTGATTTAAAGGAGGTGAAATCTTTCCAATATACTAAACTGCAAGAAGAAAAGTTTAGCACATACTGGCGTGGAAGCTGCATTACTTATTAAACCCCAGTAGCTAGACTTTGAAACATAGGAAGCTTTCTCAGTTGTGCAGCTCTAGTTCAAAATTTTTTTAAGAAAAAGAAAGTAATTCTTAGGAATGAGTGGAGAAAATATTTTAAATTACACTGGTTTATACTATGTACACTATTGTACACTATGTATACTATTTACTATGTAAATACTGCACTTGCATTGTATATCATCATTGCTTATAGCTATGTAACAGTACAATGATTCTTAAATATCTTCTGCCTCTCCCACTCCAGTGAGACATTTTGGTGGGAGAGAAGCTCCTTATCCGCCCTACACTGGGTCACTCACTTATGTTTTCCTTCTCAGCTTGGCTGCAAACTGCCAGAAGGCGCAAAAGTAACTTTCACGCCCAAAGGCAGCCTTTGTCTCCCATCCACTTGATTTTCAGGCTCTTTGCCCAGGCTGGCTCTGCTGCCATGTTCTCCTCTGCTTTTCCCAGCACGACTGGAACGCAGCAGACAGCAGCAGGAAGGCTCTGTGCTCACTTTGTAAGAAACTGTTTTCACTCTCAACAAGGAACAGCTGGAGCGCTGCAGAGAAACAGGACTTGCCCTTTCTGGGCTGTAAGGAGCGGTGGTGGGTTTCTTCACCAGCATCACTGGGTAATTCAGGGGTGTTGCTTTTCCAGGCTGTGGTGGGCCCTGTGCTCTGCCTTTGTACCCTGCCTGCCAGACCAGCCCTGGCAATAGTGATGCTGCTCACTCGAGACGGGAAGCAGAGAAGTTTTCAGTCACTTCTGCTGTCTGCGTTTGTCAGTGGGCAAATGGAAGTCTCTTGGGGATGAGTGGGAACAATTGAATTATTTTATGCTGAGGCACAGTAAAACTAATTTTAAAAATTATTGCCTAATGTCCATAACTTATTCACAGTACTAGTCCCGGTAGAGTTAGTAAGACTATTATGCATTTAAAATTAAGTATGCACACAGGAGTCAGTAACATCAGCATCTAACATTTTACTTCTATTTTTTGTAATTTTGTGGAAAAATATCTGGTATTATTTCAGAGTAGTTAGAGGTTTGACAGTGCATTCCCAAATGGATTGTGATCTTAGCAAAAAAATTAAAAAGGTGTCCAAGATTTGAGCACTAACATGGCCCTCTCAGAAGACCTCCAGGAACTGCCATTTCTCTGTTCAGTACACTGCCGTGATCCCTCTGTAGGGATGCAAGGCAGAAAGCACAGAGTGGGAGAGGTTTAACAGAGTTTGAGAAATTGTGCCTTCTGGATTCCTATGTGCTAAAAAAACAGAGGGGGTTAAAAGAAATAGGTGGAGAAGGGAACAAGAAGACTGTGCTAGTGAGAATAAGAACAAGGTGGAAGGCACAGATGCTGAAAGCAAAGAGGAAAGAAATGGTGGAATACCTGGATATTGATCCTCTCCAGTAGTAACTTCACTGACTGTTGAATGTATAGCGTTATTGTGTGTGATTTTGGCTCAGCCTGGAGTTCAGCAACACTTCATTTAGGCATGCCTTAGTAATAGGAAAGGAGCAAAAGCCAGCAGGACCTCCGGGCAGCTGAACAGCTCTGACATAGTCTTTTCCTGCCCTAGAGGTTTATTGCTACTGATATCCAAATCAAATTCTTTTATAAACCAGTCTTAAATTCAAATAAAGTGTTTCCTGACCTATGTTACATGATTTTTGTTAGCACTGCATGTGTCTGAGGTATTTTCAGTTGTCTTTTTTTAAAGACTAGGTCTATTTGACAAATATTGGTAAATAAGAAATCAGCTAACTGCCTGTTAAAGGAGATACCAAGTGGTTGAGACAATGACTAGTTCTTCTCAAAACAGGTACCTGTCTGCAAATACTTACCTGAAGATTGAAGTTGTCATTTGTTTGGAAGAATTCAGATAAAGGCTTTTCTGTTTCTACACTAACATGCATTTTACAGAACAAAACCCCATATAATACAGCTCAGAAATACAGACATTAGCAACTTGTTTTTGCAATATTTTTAGTTGGTTTCCCTAAGCACAGAGTTATATTTATAGCCTTTGCTGCATACCCCTAAATACCTACGAGTTAACTTGCTGTTCATTAGCACAGCAGCCCAAGTGTGGTTTTTTATACCCTTTATAGAGAGAGTAGCACTGATTTAGCCTTCATGCACACCTTGCAGCAAAGCTCCTCGCTTTCTGCTGCCCGTGTCTGTGTCTCTGGTTGAACAGATGGACGTTGCAGCTTCACTGCTTTTGCTGTGAAGCCAGTGGTGGCCCTACTGATCTTCAGCTGGTGGGAGGCTGAATGGAAAGTGATGTAGTAAACACAGGCACCTGTGTACACCTGTCACACAACCAAGGTTTAAGAGAGCAATACAGTGTAAAACAGGACAGTGCCAAAAGGTAACACGAAAAGTGGTAACTGGAGCCACAGGCTGTGCCTGTGGGTTTTGGGTCAGTCGAAGGAACATTGGAAGGTGGTTCCCCATTACACATCTCAAAGGAGAGTAGGTCAGGCTGCAGCTTCCGAGCTCTTTTCTGACTTGGAAAGTCAGTCTGAAATCACTTGATGTTTGGGTTGTATCTTGCCGGTAGCACCAGGAACTGTTTGCCCTGATGTGCCATGCCTCAGGGCTTAGCCCTGCCCCGTCCATCAAGGTTGAGAGACTTCCCAGAACTGCAGATAAAACACTGTTCACTATTCCTGCTTTGACCTCGACAGTCTCAGCTTTTACAGAAGACTTTTGGAGCAAAGAAATAGTAAAAAAGAAAAAAAAACTTTTTCCATCTCCGTTATATTTAGGGGCTGAACTTGCCAAAGCTTTGTTCTCCAAAGGGATCTCTAGCTGAGGTCTCTGCATCTCATCGCTCCTTTCCCAAACTGAGCGCTGCGGTACTAAGGGCTATAAAAAGACCTCAAAACAGTCCGAAAAGATCTCGTGTCGCTGTCTCTAACAGACCGCTGTTTTATGATCAGGTTAACAGGATCCAGTTCTCCACCCATCTACTGCTGCCCATGCATTCCCTCACTTCTGTCGTTTCTTCTTTATCTTTTGCAGGGATGGTTTTTGAGCATCCCATTGTTCTGCTTTTTTTTTTCTTTCTAATCACAGAGCTTAGTGGAGGAATGAGGAAAGAACAGCTCTTTTGACAGGACCCCAGATTAGATTGTTTAAGTGGCTTAGTAAAATGTTCAGGAGTGTGAAGTTTAAGGTTTTCACAGGCTGTTAGAGATTTTTAATTGATCTCACTTAGGATACAAGAATGCCTAGATGTCAGATTTTCTGCACCATCTACTGGTGGAGATCATCAGCTAGTTTAGGACTTCAGAGTCTCTTTCACTCTAACCTGCTGAGTACTTTTCCAAGGTTAGATGAGAAATTTCCTTCCACACCATCATACCACTGAAGGCTAGCTGCTGTTTCTGTTCCTTCACTGGGAAAATAAGTCACCTAAGAAAGGAAGAACCAGAAAGTAACACTCAGAAAAGGGTCTTTGCTCAGCAGTAATAACATTTTCCATTAAATTGCATTTGTTGTTGTTATTAAAAAGTTTATCAACCACTGTTCATGGAAAATTAAGGAAAAAAACCTGCAAATGCAGATTTCAAGCTGAGGTCAGGTTATGTGCTATTTTGGTACAACTTTAACTGTTAGCTACTTGTGGAATGTGGTTGCTCACTCAGCTCACATGCTTTTGTGTCTGTGTCCTGGCTTTTATGATGTTCTTGTGGGAAATCAGTATTTTAGATCCCTCTTGTTGAGAATAAATTTGTGCATGGAATTCCATTTATAAAAGTCTTATCGAAAACAAATAAAAGGCACCAAATACATTTGAAGAATTTAATATTTAAGAAACATTCACACACATCCTTTTTTCATTATTTTCCCAGCCATAAGTCTTGAGTAAGATTAAATATTGGGCCTGATTATGTTCTACAGGATATAAGCTTCATCTCTTCCAAAAATAACATTAATCTCTGCGACCATTAACTATTCCTTTTAGAAATAAATGCTAACAAAATGCAAATAAACACTACCATATATTATGCATATTATTTTTACATGTATTTTGCAGAGTTCGTTTAGTTGAAAGAGGATCTCCACATAGTTTGCCCCTCATGGAGTCGGGAAAAGTAAGTACTGAAAGAGAATTTAAACGCATTTTTAATGGTAAATAATTTCAGTTTGTTTCTATTAATTTTAACATTAATGTAGTGTAGAGGGAGACTGAAGACTTGTTGAGGTTAGAGCATAGTGGCAGTAACTGGTGCATTGCTGCTGTCTCAGAAGCTGCACCTCCCTCTGTTAGGCAGAAAGAAGGTATTTCATCCTCTGCATCTAACCCTTGAAACAGCTGACAAATGTGTCACTATTGAAGGCAGTTCCATCGATGTAGACACACCTCCACTGACAACCACTTGAGGATTACCAGTGCTGTAGCATGGGCTACTGATCAGCTGCAGACAGACCATCCCTGGTGGGTGGCATCGCTGTGAGGACACAGGACTGGCACACAGAGCTGGGGGTTGCATGAACCAGTGACTGAGACATGCTGCTACCCGTTCTCTGCCTTTGGGAGGAAGGAGAGGTGACATCAGTGTGCCACAGAGACCTTCCCTGCTCCCTCACTGCTTTCTGACCAAAGCTTTGCAGACATTCATAGAATCGTAGAACCTCCTGAGTTGGAAGGGACCCATAAGGATCATCAAGTCCCACTCCTGGCTCCACAGGACCAGCCCAGTCAGAGCATGGGACTGAGTGCATCGTCCAGATGTTTCTTGACTTCAGCCAAGCTGGATGCTGACATCACTTCCCTGGGGAGCCTGTTCCAGTGTCTGACCACCCTCTCGGGACCTACAGTGTCTCAGCTTTATACCATTTCCTTGGACTCTATTGCTTGTCACCCTTTTTATTTTGGGGCTTAACATCTACTCACCACTGTAGTGATGGAATGTCAATTACCTGAGGTCATCGTCAGGACCTCGTTCTGGGGACATTGCATGGTGCCCTGGGCTTTCTTTTTGTTTTAGGCCAAAGTTATAGTGTTGGTTTTTTTTTTCTTTTCTAGTATATACTTGAGCCATTTGGTAGGACTATTGTGTTATAGGTGAACATTTGGTTTCTGAGGAGTTTGTAATGATGACCTTTCACAAAGAGAAGAGGTTTTGTAGCATTTCCCAGATATCTCAGCATTTATTACACTTATGAACTGTGTTAATTTTTTTGTGTTACAAGTCTGCTGTAACCTTTTAAAGATTTCTTCTAGTTCCTAATGAAAGTTTTCTGGGTACAGAGTCAGTGTGTGATTGCATAAGGTAGTATCTGATTTCTTACTGCCTCATGTTTTCTTTCAATAGATCCTTCCAGGAGTACGTATCATTATTGCTAATCCAGAAACAAAGGGACCCTTAGGAGATTCTCATCTTGGTGAGGTGAGTCATGAAAACTTACCTTTCTATGCTCCAAACTAAATTGTGGAGATAAAGCTATCATCTTGTACGCCAGTGGATCTCTATAATACAGCTTATCAAGTGCCTAGTTCACAAAATTTTGAATTCTACAGATCTTAATAGTGTATAAAGTATGTGGCATGATATTTCAGTCATTATTACAATTCTTAGTAACTTTCTTGATGATTACTAATAATACCTCAAGTTTGTTAAAATTTGGAAAAAAATCTGCTTTTTCCTAACTGTGTTTTCTACTTGGTGCTTCACTAGTTCTGATGGAGACTTAGATGAAAAAATAAGTTTATTGATTAGCCTCATTTCAGCCAGATGGTTTTTAGTGCTGTTCTCTTTATAATGGTTGTGCTTCAATGCACGGAAGCACTCTCATTAGCAGAGTTGAGCAAAGCTATATGTTTTTACTTATTTATTTTATGCTTCTAGAGAAAGAAAATGATATTTTCAATGAGCAAGGAAAGATCTAATTAACAAAAATTAAGAATTTGCTTAGTCATTATTAAAACTGCAGTCTGATTTGTGAGATTCATCTCTAAGATTTCATACTATGAAACTAAAAATTTTCAAGATGCCTTGAGTTAGATGCAATTAATCCATCTCTGTAGGTGAAGGTCCCTGGCCTCACTTCTCAACGTGTTCTGTCTGCCTGGCGCTCATGGCGGTGGCTCTGCTGGAATAGATACACTGGATGGGGCCGGGGTCTCTATGGAAAGCGTGTCCTGGTCCTCAGGCACTGCTGAAAATTGCCCCAGGCAGGCAGACCTCGAGCTGGCTGAGATGTCCAGAGGATCTCCAGGGCTGTGGCTGTTCTGAGGCCAGAGGGCTGCCAGGCTGCAGTCCCTGCAGCGTCCCTGTCCCCAGGCACAGCCCAGGGCTGAACTCCCATGCCAGTGAGGCTAGACTGTGATCTCTGGGCCTAAAACCAGGTCAGTTACAGGCTCAGAAACGGTGTTAAAAGGCATTATAGCATTATCTAGCAGTGACTAAAATATTTGCATCAAGAATTTTCAATAATGCTTCATTCTGGAAAGCTACTTTAATTAATACCAGTATAATTGCTTTTAACTTAGATATGGGTTCACAGCACTCACAATGCCAGTGGGTATTTTACCATCTATGGAGACGAGTCTTTGCAGTCAGATCATTTTAACTCAAGACTGAGCTTTGGAGACACACAGACTATTTGGGCTCGAACTGGCTATCTGGGGTTCCTGAGAAGAACAGAACTCACGGATGCAAATGGAGGTAAGAGGTTTCTTGTCATCAACATCTGTGCATGTAATTCACATTATTTGGAGGCTGACACTGTGTCTCTAGTCATGTGCTACCTGATATGTTCTGTCTGTGAATCCCACAGAACTGCAAAAAAGCCTTTGTTAAATTAATCTGAAAACAAAACAGAGGCAAGATTTTCCTACTGCAATAGTTGCATTTCCTTTGCTGTACTTCAGGTGCTCTAAGTCCCCTTAGAGTGTCTTCTTGGTGGTATTAATGTGCCAAGTGCTTCAGCTCTAAAAACATGAGATGCAGCTTGAAACGCCATCACTTGCTCTCGCAGGCACATCCTCTGGAATGCATCCGTGCAGGCAGGCAAAGCCTTGTTGTGAGGCTGAGCCCTGTCCCTCCTGTGACCACCACCTTTGATAATCCCTCTGTTACAGACACACTGACGCAAGCTGTCCTTTTCTCACATGTCCCTGTTTTCAACCCGCCGGGACAGTAACTGGGGGGGTGTAACACGGGCAGCAGCCTGCCGGAGAAGCTGCAGGGGTTGGGCTTTCTCTCAGGAAGGTACAGGATCTCAGTACTTTTCTTCATAGCATCGCTCAGCTCGTGCACTCACGGACACCAACCAGCTCTGCCAGACACACAGTCTCTGCTTAGGAGAAGGCTACTGTCTGGTGGTGTTTGCACAGCGCAGTGCCGCGAGCAGCAGCTGGCCACGGTGGCAGTCGAAGCTGTTGGCAAAGTGTGTTTCTAGCAAGGCGGCGTCACCTCCAGGAGCGGTCCCAGGACCCCGGTGTCAGTGCCATAACAATAGCAGTTACTCAGCCAGAGAGTGAACTCATCAAAGCCGAAAGCGTTTCAGTAGTCAAAGTGGATTGCTACTGCTGCTGGTGTCCTGATGTTAGCGCCATCCCAGAGAGGTTTACAGGGAAATTGACAGGCGTTTTTCATTGCATAACAATAGCCCGGCCTTGGTAGAATTCAGGATTCTCTGGGGATATGGCAACGTAACATCCAAATGGTTGAAGTGTTCATGGCAAAGAGTTAATGTCTCCATTCTTCTCCCACTATTAGCTCCCAGTGCAGAAAGTTCTCTGCCCTTTATTACTGGTAGAGGTTATATTGCCATTACATTACCACCGTGCAGCTATCTAAATTAATGTGAAAAGAGCCAATTATCTGCTTTTAAGTCTATTAGTGAATATTATTTCTTTATGGATAACATATAGTCATTTATTATCAGCCCACTATCTTTTAAAAAGTGTCATTTCAGCCTCTTTTATTTCTTGAGTTGGTAAAAATTTGTACTGTAAGAGCATTATGCTCCAGAGCTTGCCATTTGTCTGAATGAGCCATTTGCTGTCTGGCACACAGCATGTATTTCTAGTTTATTGATAAACACCTTTGTAATGCACCTTAAGCATCGGTACTGACCATCTCAAAGCTACTAGAAGAACATTATTCATACTGTTAGGGTCAAACCCATCTCTTTCAAAATAAAGAGAAAGAAACCAGGAGCTTGCTGTCTATTTAGGGCACCTTAAAAAAGAATGAGTCTATTATGCAGCCAGCTGGAAGGAAAAAAAAAAAAGGAATTCATGCCACTGTCTTTGGATAAAGACTTCCACCTTTCACCTCAAGTGCTGTGTCCAGTTCTGGGCCCCACACCACAAGAACGAGATCAAGTTCCTGGAATGTGTTCAGAGAAGGGCAACCAGGCTGGTGAGGGGAAATCTTATGAGGAGTGGCTGAAGGAACTGGGGGTGTTTGGTCTGGAGAAGAGGAGGCTGAGGGGAGACCTTATAAAGGAGGTTGTAGAGACCTGAGTGATGGTCTCTTCAGCCAAGTGACAGGTGATTGGACAAGGGGAAATGGCCTTAAACTGCGCCAGGGCAAGTTCAGATTAGATGTTAGAAAGAAATTCTTCACTGAAAGAGTTGTTGGGCATTGGAACAGGCTGCTCAGGGAGCTGTTTGAGTCACCACCCCTGGATGTTTTTAAGAGACAGACAGATGAGGTGCTCAGGGATGCTGTTCAGGAGAGGACAGGTATGATTGGACTTGATCTAGAAGGTGTTTTCCAACCCAGTCATTCTGTGATTCTTCCAGTGGGAATAGTCTTTCTGCCTTCCTTTCCTCTGCCTTCTGCTCTGTGTTGCACTTCAGCAATGGAAAAGTCTCGTTAGTTTGGAAATCACTTTGACATTTGGAAATGCAAGGATGACATACACATGTTATACTATACTAATTTGTTAGTGTGAACAGTTTTGTCATTTAATGTACTGGAGAATTGAGTCATTAATTTTTTGTTTCCTTACAACCAGAACGCCATGATGCACTTTATGTTGTGGGTGCATTAGATGAAGCCATGGAGTTAAGAGGGATGAGATACCATCCAATCGATATTGAAACCTCTGTAATTAGAGCACACAAGAGCATCACAGAATGGTAAGGATTATATAACACTGGAGCCCTTATATAAAGCTGAAACATCTGTAATGTCTGGGGTTATTTTCTTGGGTATTGCAATTGATCCAGGAAATGGCCTGTCAGGATGGTCGCAGGATTTATAACCCAGCTGTAAATACGTCCTTAGGATGAAACTTTTCACAAACAGATTTAAGCGGGAAGGGCTCTTTTCTGCTAAGGTCATTCAATATATCTCTCTTGTCCTTGTGTGTATAAGTGCAGGATTCCACTTTTTAATTTGAGAGAGCCAAGCAGCTCTCAGGTAGGTCAGCAGCTGTTTCTTGTAGTGGGAGGTTCATATTTGAACCAAGAGAAGCAAACTGGTATTCATTCAAGCTTTAGGGGTGTTGGTATTAGGAGTAAGCAAGCATTTCAAATCAACGAACACACTAATAAACTTTATTAGTGCACACACTGTTACTTTTGAATTGGCTATTAATAAATGAAGCAGTGATCAAATCAAGGTCACAGTGGAATCTGAAGCAGTAAATCAATGAGTTAATAATGATGTTGTCTTAATCAATGTATCACATCATCAGATGCACACAGCAGGTAATCATTTCTTGAGGCTGACATCAGAACAAATTGCTTTTCATTATTCTGGCATCAGAAGACTGAGTCAGGTGGTTGTTTTGTTTTGATACAACCTCAGCTCAGCTCTTCTCCTTTCAACCAAAACGAACCTGTTGCAATAGCCAGACAATTTAGTGAGTATACGATGTGACTCTCCATTTTTCTTTTCAATCCTAACTCCAGAGGTGTGGCCTGGAGCAGTAAAATTAATAAATGAAGCACAATGACCGGACTGGTTTCTTTAGTCAAAAGACCTTGCTTCTTTGTTAAATATCTGTTCAAATTAAGGCAGCTAATTACTCGGCTGTCTAACTCAGGTATTGCCTTTTTTGCCTCCTCCCTAGAGCAAAACCACTGCTGGTATGACCTTGTGCCAGCTAGCCACTACAGAGTGGTGGATTCTGTGTCCTCATATAGACCAGTGTGAACACTTTAAGGATGCTGTGAAGTGCTCCTTGAAAACGTGTCAGATCAGTACCAGTAGTGGATGAAAGGTTTTAAGATCAAGCGATTTAGGGGCAGCTCTGTTTTAAGATGGCCACAGATTCATAAATCGATGTGTTCACAGGTACCTGTCAGAGATTTGTATGTCATCAGAGTGTGAGCTCATGGGCAATGAATGAAGTAAGCATATTACACTGCAGAAATGACCATCATGAGTTTCAGTAACCAAAAATGCTTCACTTGTGTTTGTTTTTTTCAAGACCACTAAGAGAACTTTGAGGATCCTTTTCCTTGCGTTTGCATGGAAATCCTGTGTAGGGTAGAGGCAGTTAAAAAGAGGGTAGTGGTAAGCTGGGAGAACAGAAGCAAAAGGCCACTGAATTTCTGGCAGAAGGTAGAAGTATATGTAAATAACTCTTGGTGCCTTAACTCTTCCCAGTAGTTGGGTGATAACGTAAAGGCACAAGGGCAAAATTTCAGTCACTATTGCTACCTGTTGCCCAAAGCCCAGAACTGGAAGTCTTCAGGGTTGTTATTTTTGCTTTTTTCATTGAAGAAAAGAGATTACTGATGAGTTACCTGGTCCTGCACAAAATGGACACACGGTAGTTCAGAACAACAGTTTCCTCACAGTTCCAAACCTTTTCCTCATCAGTGCTTAATAACTCCCTCAAATCATGCCACCATCATGGACTTCTCATTCACAGACCTAGTCCTGACTGTCCTTGAATATTCTCGCTTAACTTCTCTTCCAGCCTCTCTGAGAGATCCCCCCATTGTCGTTGTGAAACATTCCTTGACAAAATAATAGCCAGTTAAATCTTGTTATATATCTTCTGTATAAGCCTTTCTTTGGACAGGGGCGCGAGCCTCTGTTCTTGTTGGAGACCACCATTGGGTTACAGTGACCCATTAAGGATTTAAATGCATCACTACCCACTGCAAGCAAAAGGTACTGGATATGTGCAGTCAGTAGATTATAAAAATAGCCTCAGCCTCCAAGGAAGACGTGCTCATTTTGTAACATCTAACACTACTGAGGAAAGTGATGACTTGTTGACTGCCATGTGATCCTGCTGTGCAACTTCTGTCGTTCAGGATCAGATCTTAAAGGTCATTTATAATTATTCTTGTACCTTAAGAAACTTCAGCACAAATTGAACCATCTCTTGACTGTGGACCTCCTGTTTTACAATACGTAACAGAGCGGCATGGTCTGGTTTTATTGTGAGGTATAAACTACACCGGAGGTCTTGGAAAGTGTTCTTAATGCTGCACAACATACTGAGAAATTGTGTGTGTGTGTTTTAATTAAAGCACATTGTTGACTCATATAAACCTCCAGCCCTTGAAAGGGGAACAGAGCATAGCTTCCTGGTGTTTGCTGAGGACTGGCTTTCTCTCTGCATAATGACAAATACATAAGCTACACAAGATATCTGGAGAAGAAAAAGCATTATGGGCCTCTCTCTGATGATGTGTCAACAACTTCCTTGCTTTTCCTGAAGCATTTGGTGGGATGGAAGGAGCATGGGGGTTCATTCCCACCTCAGTGCACTGGCGGGGTTGTGACAAATGTATTATCCTTAGCCAGAAAAGATGTCCAGTAACAGAAACCAAAATTTACCTGCTTCAACTCAAAGGCTTAACTAAAATTTTGGGGTCTTATAAAGTTCTTTCAGTGAAGAGGCAATACTGGTGATAATGGCGTTCCCTTGACCATCTCACCAGCTAATGTTATCTAAAAAGTCCTGTCCACTGAAACCCAGCAGAAATTAAACTGCTGGAGACACTGCTTATTTCTGTATAAACCAATTGGTCCAGAAGAACTTTGTGCTGAGCTCTGACTGCCTGGACAGCAGCCAGCCCAGTCCAGAAGACATGTAAGCCATGTTAGCCTCACACCATGCAAGGGAGGAAGCACCTTCTCCAGGCTGAGAGTTTATCCCAAAGGTCTTTCAGCTCAGACCATGTTCTTGCTGTTCCTTATGGTGCTGCCTGAGCTGCTCTTCAGAAAACCCCAGAGGAGATGCCTCCACCCACACATCACTCGTGTGCCTTCAAGAACACAGCCGTGCTGTGACAGTTCTCTGGCTTCAGAGGGACATGTGTGTGGTCTTACTACCACCTTACTTGGCAGGCAAAGGTTGGAGTTGAGTTTCTGTGAAGTGTAGCCCAGTGGTGGTGCTGCAGCGGCTCTAAAGTGAGGGCTAGTGGGGCTGTTCTCCTTCCGTGCCTGCAGACATCTCTCCTGCTACTTACGCCTGGTGGTGAGTGTACAAAAGGAACCCTGGGAAATGAAACAAATGTTAACCAAGGTGGAAGGAAGAGGGTAAAAAAAGAAATGGGTTAAAAACCCCACCGACTAATACTACTTTTTCTTTCCTTCCAGTGCGGTGTTTACCTGGACAAATTTATTGGTCGTTGTAGTTGAGCTGGATGGATCAGAGCAAGAAGCTTTGGACCTGGTTCCTTTGGTCACTAATGTGGTCCTGGAGGAACACTATCTGATTGTAGGGGTGGTGGTGGTTGTGGACATTGGTGTAATTCCTATCAACTCCCGTGGAGAGAAACAACGTATGCACCTACGAGATGGATTTTTGGCAGACCAGCTAGATCCCATCTATGTGGCCTACAACATGTAGTCTTGTACCTTAAAGCTTCCATGGACTTTACTATAGATGTATAAAATTTTTTGGTGTCCACTAAAAAAGTGTGCAGATAAGATGCTGACACTCATCAGAATGGAACTGTTTCTATTACGACTTTTCAAAGCAGTCACGATTGGCAGGAAATAAAATGTGAAATGTTTTCTTTTACCACTGAATTTTAGAGAAGAAGGACTATGGGGTAAGGCCCTTCAGTGTGTTGGAAAAGCCCATTTTAAACCTTTTTTTTGCTTATTGGACAATACTGCTTTTTGAGTAAAGGTGGCTTTGTATTTTACATTACATAAGCTGAAGTAGATTGGTTTTTTTTTTTAATTCTGCCCTCCAAATGGATTCTTTTAAATCAATTTGCATACTAATACAAATAATTGTTTTCTTCATTTGTTTTAATATGTCATAAAAAGCTGATGAATACAGATCCGTTACTAACGTAGGCCATTTTAGATCCCACGTCTTAGGAAACTGCGTAGTGGTACGAGGAGAATACCCAAAGTAGCACCTTTCAATTAGAAATCTTGGAGCTTTCTGTCAGAGATGCTGAAAGCCCAAAGGCCAAAGAGCCTTTGCTGTTAGCGGTAGAATGGAAGAAATTTATAAATAAGGTGTATTTCGGCAATGAACTTGCAAATATCTTTGTACTAAACTAAAAAGATAAAATAAGTTAACTACTTCTTCTGTAATTATGTACAAAACCTTTAATTTATTTTGATCTCTTTAGAAGTATAAAAGAGAAAAAAACATTCAAGAATATTAAACTCTTGAAATGTTTGCTAATATAAAAACAAAGTGTTGTATTATCTTGAGTGGATAGTATCACATCAAATATATATATATGAAATATAAATTCACTAATGACAAAAGATTTTAAAGTTTAAAATGCAGTACTTGTCACTTGCATGGTGTCTCCCACTGTAGATAATCAAATGTTACTCACAAATTTTTTGGAAGAAAGAAAAAAAAAAAAAAAGAGCAATCCTGGATTGCTAAGTATCCCTGTCGAAAAGAATCCTCTAGATACCAGCAAGTGGAATTATTGCTGCCTTTAAGGCAGTGAATGAATTTAAAACTAAAAATGCACTACAATAATTTTCTTTTCTTTGCCATGGAGGCAACAATAAATATTCGTGCTGGCATGTGCATACACTTGTTAGACTTAGAAAAGGCAGGTTGAGGAATAGCACTGTTGTCTAGCTGCAGAACTTTGTTGCACAATTTTTTTCATTGTTTTAGTTGGTGTTTTTATTGCTATAAGGAAACGTTTTGGGGTTATTTGCACAGTTATCGATTTGCCTCTTAGCTAGGACACATAGCTCGGTGGCCAACGCATCCAGTTTACATTTACAGGAAACGATTGTTTCGATGGTCTTTAATTTATTCCTTAACAGAGAGGAGCGTACAGTCACTACAGCTGATCTGGCACGAGTCGTGCGTCTGCTAACTAGTCCCTAAACGCATTCAAACATCAGAGGAACCGATCTGCCTGTTCAGAGGACGGAGGAGTCCCGCGGCCTCCGCTCTGAGGCCATCGCGGGAGAGGAGTAGGAAAACATGCATCACAGCTGCCTTCATTTTACTACCTTTGGATAAAAGAGAGGTTTGATTCCCCGGTTCTGTCGTCTTCCCCGCGGCCCGTGACCCTTTTTTTAAAAGCTTCCTCCGTGTGGTTGTAACCAAACCGACCTGTTTGTGATCAAGAGTGGGATTTGCCAGCTGCAGTCCAAGAATGCTTTTCTTCTTGTCCCCAATGAGTTCGTGTGCTGGCTCTCATTACCGGATATGCATGACTGAGATTGTTGCAGGGCAAATGTAGTCCTGTTTATATCACGTATAAGGGAGTCTCAACGCTGGGTGTTTAAAATCTGTTTAACAGGTAGGGGCGTGTTAGTCTGCATGTACAGTACAGAGCATCTTGCCACGTCAGGCGTGTTTTCTTTCTGGCCATCCTGTCCACCCTCACTGTCCTGTGAATAGCCCTGTTCATCCTCCCAAGAACAACCCTATAGTTTGTCAAATTCATTTTCTGCTCCCTGGAAAGAATTAAAAAAATCTGTTCTTAACGGCAAGTGGTTGTAAGGTTTCAGACAAGATGTTGATTGATTACAAACCTAATTGCAGTGTGTGAACTAACTTGTGAAGTCCTGCTATCGCTGATCTCAGTACTGCAAAACAAATCTCGCTGTCGTTCAAAGCATCGCTTTAACCTTCACGAAGTCAACTTTGCATTTGTAGAGAATAAAAGAGCTGCAATGCAGTTGTGAAACGCAGTTAATAACAGCTCTCTTCTGCAACCTGTCATCCGTGGTTGTTAAATCCTGAGTTAAGAGAAATGATAAACTGAGTTTCTGGTTTTGTTGTGCAAGCAAAGGGAAGGAAACATTTAAGCACCATCAGACTGAGCAATAAAGAAGGATTGTTCTGTATTAGAAACTGTACTGTAGATAAACCATTCATGAGAATGTATAAAATGTTTGTCTTGTGACCTTGTGCTTTTGGAGTCAGACAAAACCATGTAATCAACTTGATGCACATGCACAAAAAAAGAGGGTACACAAAGAACATTTAAACACAAAACTAATCAAACAGGAGCAGATTCCTCATGGTGCTTGTTTATTATATATATTTAATCCTGCTTGACACTTTACCCAAGGGAAGACTGTCCCTTTTATCAGTTGAATGTTAGCAGCGTTATTTCATAGAGTGTGGTGACTGGTTAGAGAAATTCATGTAACTCAGCCAATCACAGTTTCAAACAAAAATTTTTATGTGCAAAGGACAGCAACCTTCTTGTATGTTAAACCACCAGTACGCTTTGTACATCTGTGATAACGCCTGTTTTATATTCAAATGAACAAATAAAAGCTTTTATTTTTGTTGCTCTGAAAATATCGGTTTCTTAATTAGTCATCTAAAATGGAGCTTCCGAGAGCCGCGGACACTCGGTGGAGGATCATGGAGAGCTATACTGTAATTTTATTTTGTTTACCTCTCTTGTTGCATAATTTATTAGTACAAATCATTATACTTTTAACAATGTTTAAATACTGGTGTGGGCATTTATTGCTGAAAGACTTTCATATGGCAACAAATGTTTTTTGTGAAATGTTTTTTTAATTCTTTTTAATATATTCAAATATACTGTTCACATTTTTGCTGAAAGTGTAAAGATTATTGTAAGCTTGGTAACATTTTGTGAGAAGCAATAACAAGCATTAGTACTGTAAAACTCCTCAAATTTGTCACTTATCACTTTTGTTGCAAGGTCTTGCTACAGGCATGTTTCTGATCAGTCACTGAAGTTACTGATCCCGGCGTGACATCTCTGCTGGAGCTTTCCTCCAGTGGAAGCAATGAGTCACTGCTTGGTCACACATATGGGGCTGGACCCTCCCTATCAGTTCAGAAGCCTTGGATGACCAGATGACCCCACCAGAAATGTGGGGTGCCTGTTTCCATGGGCCTTTTCTAAAAACACCATGATTTCAGAGCTGGTGGCCGGCTGCTGAGGAGCAGTGTCCCCAGAGAGGTGGTTTGGCCCTGGCTTGGATTTGCCAAATGCAGTTTCAAAGGGTGAAATTCTGAGTCCTCATTTCTTTGGTAGCCCATCTGAGATGCTCAACATACAAAATCCCATCTCAGAGATCCTCAAAGTTGAAGCCGCTCATCACAAGAGGCCGATGCAGGTTACAGGACCCAGAGTTTTCCAGTGCAACCCAAATGTTGTGGGAGGGACACTGCAAGTTAGGGGTGGCAGGAGTAAGAGGCAGAACAACAAAAGTCTTTCCTGATTGAGTTTTACAGATAATTTTATAAAAAATGACAGTGTTGAAAAGCTGGTGGGAACCTCAGCACACAAAAAATTGTAGGGTTAGGAGAGTAATTTCATGCACAATAAGAACAGTATAATTTATTCATGATGAGGTTGATACTAACAAGGTACAAACTTAATAAAAGACCTTGCAGCTTTTTTTGTGTGTTTCTCAACACAAAAAAAAATTGCTTTATGCAGCATTGTCATCTAGGGTGAGGAGGGGGGAGACATAGACATGCACAGCAATGGGCAACAAATTCTCACCAGTCTCCTTGTGAATGAAACCACAGATGTGTTGGGGGTTCCTCTGCCTACCTCCGACACGGTGCTTTGCGGTCAGCCTGACCAGTCACAGACCTTTTCTCTGCAACCATGGGGCACAAATCCCTGCTGTGGCCTCTGCCTGGGGCAGGCAGGTGGTTGGGGGGCACTGGGATGGGTGCTGGCGTGGGCCATTGCTCCCTGGGCAGTGTGGGGAGAGGCCAAGCCCAGAATGATCATCATCATCCCGGTGGGGATGGACACCTCTGTCCCCAGGGTAAGAACCAACCCTGATTTTGAATTTTTTAAGATGTCTCAAATTTAGAGCAGGGGGTGGGGGTGGGAGGTGGGGGTGGGGGAAGAGAGAAATGTAGCTGGTTTCTACATTATAAAAATAGTAATGAATCAGTTCATTTGGGGATAAAATATGCAAGTTCAACCTGAATTATGTTTTGGTACCTGAAATGCTTCATTTGGCAGCCCACCTCTCCCTCACCATGGCTTAAATAATGACTTTTCACTCTTCATCGTTTAAATTTTTTCTAACAATCCCCAGGTTTTCTTAAATGAAACCTTCCATTAGAACACCCCCATTTCCAGTGTGTCACACTGCAGGCAGTGCCCTGCCTGCAGAAGCTGTGGCCCTGGTTTCACTGTGTGTGCAAGCAGGCACGTGCACCTTCCCTGCCGTTGGCCTAGTACTAACAGCACCGTTTATCCCTCCAGCACAACAAAGCCAGAGCATCTGCAGGAGGGAGACAAGTCAGGATGCAAGGTGTCAGTCCAAGACGTGACAAAGTCGAAGAGTCAGAGAAAGCAACCAGAAAGGCAGGCTATAATAGGTCTCATTGGCAGTTTGACTTAATTTTAGGTAAAATGTATTTGCTCTATTTAACCAGTTTTAATTTGGAAATGCTGAGCCACAGGAAGGATAATAATTAAGAGGATATGTTGAGAGCACTTTCTCGAAGCAGACCTGCACTTCAAGTCATACTCCTTAAAAAAAACAAACCAAAAAAAAACCCAAAGCAGAGCCCACATTTGACTTTGCTTTTGAATGCAGCTTGTTTCAATCACAAAAGAAGAGCAGTTGCACTGCGGTCCTTGAAGAGTAGCAGGAGTTACTTGGCTGCCTCACCATGCCCATGCGGCGCCAGTTGGGAAGACCACAAACGCTTCAGAGCGCTCTTCTGAACTTCAGCACAACCAGCCCCGCTTGGCTGATGCAGAGCTGATACCCTACACCCCAGCTGTGAGGGAGAGGTGGACTGGAGGAGCCCCCCCACCCCAGGCCCAGGAGGTGGGTTTGTGAGGCTTTGCATCACTGATGGTGTCACATACGATCTGATCTTGGAGGTAGGAGACGTGTTCATGCAATGAACTTGAGTAAATTTAGGAAATAAATTTGGCTGAAATTCCCTTCAGGGAATTCATTTGCTCCAACAAAAGCCTTTGGAGAACTTCCTTTGCCCTTTGGAGTGCCTTTGCACAGCAGCATTCCTCCCCTGAACACCGGATCAAGCCAGCTGAACTACGGATTAAAAGATTACAAAGAAAAATAAATATAAAAAATAGAGGACAAAAGTCAAAGCAGACTAAAACCCATCAAAACTATTGTTAGTTCTAGTTCCAGTCCTGCACTTCCAAGCTGGAACATAGGAAGTTCCATGTGAATATAAGGAAAATATTTTTCACTGTGAGGATGACAGAGCCCTGGGACAGGCAGCCCAGAGGTTGTGGAGTCTCCTTCTCTGGAGACATCGAGACCAATCTGGACATGTTCCTGTGTGATCTAATCTCTGTGATCCTGCTCAGGCAGGGGGGATGTCCTGACGGGACATCAAGACTGGGTGAAGTTCTGAACAAGCTGTTACCCAAAAAGCCTGTAAATAGGTCATATGTCTGCTGAGATACAGAGAGATGGACATGCTGTACGGAGAGTGCACCCCTGGGAGCCTTCTGCTGCAGAGAGACGTGTTGGCCATGGGTGTTGCTCCATCCGAGAGGTGACAGGACTGTCGGCATGGCTGTGAGGGCACCAGGGTTAAGCTCTTCCTAAGGCCCATCAGCTGAAGGTGGTGAGCAGGCTTTCAGGGGAAGAGGGGTGGCACTGATTATTTTTGAGGTGTGAGCAGCTGTAATTCCCCGCTCACTCAATCCCAGCACTGTCAAGTCAGCCGCTGTGGTGCACCATGCCGTGCCGTGCCATGCCATTGGGCAGAGAGCTTGCTGCAGGCATGGGCCAGGCTGTGCCAGGCAAAAGCGTGGCAGGGTGGGTTGTGCCAGGGTTCTTAAGAACAACTTGCTGGCTGCTCTTTCCCTGCACAAGCCTCTCCTACAGCAGTTGATGCTGATTGTTGCCAGTGGTTCTCTAAAGGACACCAAGCTTGAGGTTGCCCAGAGCTTTTTTCAACTGGAGCTTGCAGCAGTGTGGTCAGTTGGCATGGCACAGTGGGATGGGTCCAGGATTCACCCATGGGCAGGCAGCAGCACCCAACACCCCACCACAGGGACTGGCTGTGTGTGAGCTGCCTCCCGCTCCCTAAAAAGCCAACACTCCCACCGACTGGAGTGAAATGCAAACTCCAAGGCTCGATGGCCTTCTCTGCAAGCACAGAGATCCAAATCTCACACAGAGACACAGCAGCCACACTAGTGGTGGGAAGGGGTGAGTGGTTCTAGGCTCTGGCTGAGCATCCAGCACCGACTCCCAACGGCTCAGCGTGGAGCAGCTTGCTCATGTCCCGGTGGCTGCGGACATTCAGGAGCGCAGAGTTAAACGCTGACAGCTCCAGCGTCCACAGGACAAACTATCAAGCCATTGCATTGCTGAGTGGCACTTCTTTCACTCCTGCAGGGGCAGACAAAAGGCTTTGTGGCACTCGTGGTCTTTCCCGACTTGTGACATTCTGTCATTCGGTCGAGTGTTGTGTCAGCCAAACAGATTCTCTCTCTAGGGCACAGTCCACACACAGCACCATTTCTGGCCGTGCTTGGGAGCCCGGTTTGCCCCTTGGCAGGGACTGAGCTGCAGTGCAAGGGGCAGGCAGCAAGGGGCTCCCATTCCGCACCGTGCTGCCTGTGCTCTGGGATTTGGACACCTCACTTTGCTCCCCCCTAAGAACACACCAGACCCACACAGCTCTCACTGGGAACAGCTCTTGCTCCTCCTAATGAGGGCAGGTAGCAGGTGGCTCTGATGAGCTGGCCCACCCCAGGTAAAATGCCTTTCCTGATGAGAGGGGCTTTTGAGAGCTGCCATGTGCAAGGCTCCCATTCACCTGTTGCTCTTAATGAATCCAGGTCTCACCCTGAAAGCCCTGTTGCAAGGGGGAAAAGGGCTCATCGCTGTGTCCAAGCATGGTGGCACCATGGCTCAGCACCAGCCCTGTGCAGAATGGGCTCCTACACTCCCCACCTGTGGGACCACAAAGTGAGGAGTGGCAGAGACCTGGCATGGCAACAAGCAGGGTCCAGAGCCACCTGCAGTGGCTGGCTGCAGAAGATGCTTTTCCTGTGAGTAAAGGAGTTAAAATAGTGCTCATTGTTTTCTGCTGCAGAAGTCATTTGCAAACAGGAGTAAGCCTTTTGTATAACCAGCTTCACAGTGTCTTCTCTACGTGGAACTCGAGGTTATTTTTAGCTTCCTCTCTGGGGCAAATCCTATTTATTTCCATTGAAGCTTTATGCCAGCTTAGTTTTCACATGCAGGGAGTTAACAGAAACTGGCTGGTGGCTTCGTAAACAATCACATCACTCTGCCTTTCAGCATGGCCCCTTCTCGCTCTCTTCTTCTTCTGTGTTATCTTCAATTATCAGTTGGGTTTTTATGTTAAAAAAAAAACCTTCAAAGCCGATGCTGTATTTAATTTCAACCTCTCCAATGCTGGTTGCCATTCCTGAAGGCATCTTTCCCCACTTCCCTACTTGCTCACAGGCTGTGAGGTCCTGGGGTAGGCATGGCCCTGGGCAGTGGGAGGGGCAGCTCAGAGCAAATTTTCTGTGCTGTCTTTCTTTTTGAAATTGTATAATTTTGAACCTTTAGTAACCCAACATTTTCTTTAATGGGTGTTAGAATCTAAAGTACTTTTGTGCTTTTTGACATCTGAATACAGGTTTTATTAAGATAACATCTGACACCTTTTTCAGGGTTTTGAAGGTCCAAGATATGTTTGCCCCTCCCCACACCTCCCCCCC
>VXBZ01010692.1:382671-489441 GCA_013399135.1 Heliornis fulica
AGCATATGCATGGATCACATATGTGCTCTCAGGCGGTGAGGCTAGAAGTGCCCAGGTAGCCCCTCCGCGCCGGTAACAAATCCCAAACACATTTCACATACTCGTCATTTAGCTCTGGAAAGACGAACCAGCCCTGAGCTGGGCAGCTCACTCCACCTAAAGGAAGCAGGAGGCAGAAACCTCTGCGCCTTCTCATTAAAATAAACTACTAGCCAGAGTTACAGTATTTAATACTGAAATGGTGTTAACAATAACAGCAATAGGAATGATTAAAAATATGAAAAGCTGACACTAAAAAGCCACATAGTGCCTTTAAAACTTCATGCACTCAGAGCATGAAGACATAGCCCTGCCTTCAGAGCTGAAGGCACAGCAGCTCAGAGAAACCCCCGCTCATCCTGTGACTGGGAGATGGAAATGTGCAGCTTTGGGTCTGTGCAGGGACAGATCTCCTCTGCTCGGTCTGGGAGGTGTGATGGATGGGATATGGCAGGGTACAGAGCACTCGTGTTAAGCAGTGGCAAGGGGAGGCTGCTGTTGCACTTGCATAGCATTTCATAGAACCATTAATGTTGGAAAGGACCTCTAAGATCGTCAAGTCCAACCATCAACCCAACACCACCATGCCCACTAAGCTGTCTCAGAAAGTGCCACATCTACATGGTTTTTGACACCTTCAGGTATGGTGACTCCACCACCTCTCTGGGCAGCTTGTTCCAACACCTGACTGCTCTTCCAGTAAATGTATTTTTTTCCCACGATCCAATCTAAGCTTCTCCTGGAGGCCATGTCCTCTTGTCCTTTCACTTGTTATTTGGGAGAAGAGGCCAACCCCCACCTGGCTACACCCTGCTTTCAGGGAGTTGTAGAGAGTGAACAGGTCCCTCAGCCTTTTTCTCTCCAGGCTGTACAACCCAGTTCCCTCAGACTTGTGCCCCAGACCCTTCCCCAGCTTCACTCCCCTTCTCTGGACACACTCCAGCACCAAAATGTGCCACTTGTAGGGAGGGGCCCAAACCTGAACACATTTAACCTGTTTGGCCCCAATACCAGCCCCACCATTAGACCTTGGAACCAGCGAGTGTGTGTGGGGAAGGGAGTGGGGGGGTGTTTGCACTGGAGACTCCTGAGCCCAGGGAGGTGCTGGTGAGCGGTGCTGTGCTTGGAGGCTGACCACAGTCCTTGTAAGGGCCAAAGGCCTGGGAAGGGAGCTCAGGGGGACACTGCTTCTTTCTGCTCCTGCTCTGTGGGCTTGGTTCATCACAAATGATTCCCCAGCAGTGTGTGTGCCATGTTGGTTTGCTGGGTTTAGTCGAGTTTCTTCAAGATAAATTAATAAAGTCTGCCCACCTCTGGTGGGAGTCTGTGCATCCTGATAAAATTATTTTATTAACATATAACAGGCACGGGGTGGCCATTGTTTGAGGGGGCCACTGGTGAGGGGAAGCACAGGGAAAAGGGGGTCAGTGGGCTCATTAAAGCCCAAATATGCCTGTCACAGCCCTCAGGGGCTGCTAGTCCTCAGTGGGCTGAAAATATTTGCTTTTTGTGCTGGGAGCTGTGTGTAACACTGAAGCCCTCGCGGGGACGTGCCAGCTCACCTCAAGTCAAGAGCAAGGTCCCTGCTGGTCTTCTTAGGTGAGGACAAGTAAAAATAGCAGCCTCATGTGTGCCCACACACAAGGACGTGAGGACAGCTGGCCAAAATCAACACAGACACTTTCAGTGAGGGTTTTTTTTTTAAATACATTTATTAACCAATGTTAACACATTAAATGACTCTATATATTGCTAGTGAGAGCAGCTTACAAAATGCCAGAATGCATCATAAACTGGACAGCCACAATGAATAATTACAATGTGCATAGTGGCTAAGCTCAACACTTTAATATAGCTTTATGATTTGCAGAAAAAATTAATTTTAAATCATGATTCCTAAAACAATCAATTGTAATTTTACCTAAAACTTATACAAAACCAGGCCACAATCTTTTTTTTTTGTTTTGTTTTGTTTTTTTTTTCTTTAAAACACACAGTTTTCACGCTGTAGTAACTTGGAAATGTGCAACCGTGTCAACAGAGACAAAAAAGCCAAAGTAACACGAATCTTACTTTCATGCAGCTATCAGTTAAATATTACATATTCTGGAATGATTTTACACCAAAAATATTTCCACAATAACTTGCTTTCATAGGGGTGGATCGAAGTTTTGGAACTTGTAAAGTAATCGAACAAGATTGATTTTTAGTTGTGAAGTGTTTTACAGTCACAACACAGAGGCGACAAAAGTTAATTACACATTTATCAGGCAATAAGGTAGCTGTGGTAATACAAGTTACCATCTACTTACTAATTTTTCCAATCAACTTACCACTTAATTTCTGTAACATATTGGGCATGATTTGGCCATATCTAGTCAATTAACTTACATCACCACTGCAAGTAAAAAAGATCAGGATTTCAGTGGTAGTTCACAGAAGTCTTAGTTACATTTTTATCTTTACAATGACCCTGACAAATCCTAGAGAAAACTTTTAAAAAGGCTTTCCTCCTGATTCTTCAGCTTCCATCGTTCCATCATGTAATTGCTTTCAATAAATATCAAAGATCTAAATAAATATTTACAAATTATTCCTCTAACTTCTCAAAAAATAGCTGGATGATTAATGGGCATATAACTCAGTCTAAGACCAATCTCTGAAAGAAACTAAAATGCGGAGACACTTTAAAAGAAAAGCTATTTCAGTAAGCTTTACATCTATTTAAAAAATTGTCTCTGAACATGGATGCAATTCATATATCTATATATAAAACAAACAAAAAGAAAATCATTTTTTCAACTATCGATCCATTCCTATTGGTAATGCTTCTTAATCCAGACATTCCGCAAAATACAGACTTTTTACAAATCACGGCATCTTTAATACAAGAAAATTAACATGCAGTATTCTTCATTCTGAGTACAGTGATGGAGCTCATTATTAGGCAATGACCCATTACTACAAACATAACGGCTTCTGTGAAACTTAAGTGCTTTTTCTCCTTTTATTATCAAGTTACGATGGACCAGGTGACACCAGATCTAGGCAGTCAAATGGCATTGGATTGGGGACGCTGAAGGGGGGGCGCAACAAAGAAATTTGTATGCCTCATAATTCCATGTATTAACAAAGGTAGTTGCTTTTCTGTTTTTTGGCTTTTCTTATTCTTGTTACAAGCACTCATGTTAGGACAAAGATGAAATGTGCAAACTTCAAAGTTTAAATATTCATTTTTCTCTAAGATCCAGCTCAGTAAAAGATTACCCCAGTTCCCTGTGATTTTAAACTACAAGATCAAAGCTAATATTTTGTTATAAAAGTTATATATTGAAAAGAAATAATGAAAATAAAACACAGTTGGGAAATATTTAAGAAAAAATACGCAGGACTAGCACCTGCTGTGTCAACCCTGTTCCCTAAATTCAATCATGTACCCACTGGTATAACCAATAGATAATGCCTTTAAACAGTAAAATTAAGCTGAACAAAACCAGCTCAACAAGGTTAAGAAATAAATGGTACATCAAGGTAGTATGCTTTGTTTTTCTGAAACAGTTCTGTACTTCTTACATTCAGATCTAGTCTTTAAATGTTCCATTTGTTAAACTTGCATGATATTTTATTTTTAGATCTGCTGTTTTTAAAGATTAAAATCTCTGTAAAACCTAAAAATGTTTTAAAATTTGCTGAAAATGCAACAAATCCTCTAGTTTAAAATTATTTAAAGTAACCTGCTCCCACAGATGTTAAATTCATTTTGCTAACAAAATTTTGGAGGAGCATTAAACAGAAGATTGAAATTACTGTGCAAAATTTCTTTTACGAAAAGTGTTTAAAGGCTGGTGCAAAATGGGAAGCAAATTCTAAACAATTTTGGCTTCTTTGAAACAAAAACCGCTGTGTCTGAGAATAGCTATCATCGGGGTGGGCTTCTAGGGGAGGAATTGCTCTTTCATCTTTTTCTGCGGCAGGTGCGTTTGTGTTCAGCATGCCAGTGCTCCTGCTGACACTTGATGGAGCAGTAGGAAGTGTTCCAGCAGCAGTGGTACATGGCCTCCTCTTCACAGTTGTAGCACTGGAGAGAACAAAGGAGAGATTACCACCTTGCAGGACCCCTTCTCAGCAAGGGCTCAGGGATGCCCCAGCACATGCAGAGTGATACTTCTCTCGTAGTTCTGCTTGGGGGTACCAAAGCAGAAGGGAGGTTTTCATACGTGCTGAGTAAAGCATCAATCTTTAGCAAATCTGCACAACACTTTCATGTTTTCAGGAGTCTGGATTATTGCTTTTGAAAAAAAAATAATCTCTCATTTAAGAAAAGTCATCTCTCAGGGCAGCAGACTGACATTTTTCAGCCACACACTGCAGGTACCATCTTTTACTCTACATTTGCATAACAGCATCCTGATCTATGTCTTAAAAGCTACGATAAATCAACAGGCACTTCCAGCGTGAACAGGTTCTATGCAAGCTTGAAGATCTGAGCTTTCTGTGGCTTCTTTACAAAACCGACCTGTCCAGAGGTTAGTGGAGAAGATCCTTCTGGGTCAGGAGGATCTCAGAAATCTAATTCATTACTGAGTGTGTTGTTACAGCCCATTTAGGGTAGGTCTGAAAGGAGGCTACTGTCACTGGGGACTCTTGGCTGCCGGAGTGTGCTGCCATCTGGTTCAAACAAAACCTTGTACTACATCAGTGCTACTGAGTGGAAAAGTGCCTTTTCCTTCAGTTCTTACAGAAACCAGAGAAGGCCTGGACTACACTGGATGGCTACATGGGCTCTTGTTTGCTGCCATGCTCGTTGGGAGAGCACAAGACTCCTGAAAAAGAGATGCTGCATGGCCCATGACTTCTGATGAAATACCTGCCCCCGGGAACTGCTGCAGGAAAGAGGATTTTTTACGCCAGAACATCCCCAGCTTCTTGGTAGCTGGAAGAAGTACCTGGAAAATAACCCCAAGGACTCTGAGGAACTAAAAAAGGGAAATCAACGTTCTGGTCAGCACTACTGGTGGTCAGCAAGGAGGCATGGCAACCAGCATAAACTATCCTTCTGACAAAATCCTGTAAGGTAGGGTGGCACCGCTGCCAAGAGAGCAGCTTATACCCTGCGCCCCTGAAAGCCAAGTTCTAATGATCTGGCTTGTCTTGCTGAATTTGGTCCTCTCACAATCAGAGAGTGCCTACATGTATCCAATCTGAAATGTCTATTGCATGAGGGGAACAGTGGGAGAGGTGTCACACAGTCTGTGCAGGCTGCTATCAAACCGCAGTGTAACACACAATTTACTTCTTATGCCCTGTCTAGCTACAACATTGGTAATAAAGCAGAGAACTACAAAGAAAAGAAACCCAACTGTCTTAAAACAAAACAAAGCCTCAGCAACCCTACACAGTACTGCAAGACAGATCCAAGAAAGCCGACATTTACATTGGCTAAACTGATAACAATTTATTTACTGTTTATTTACATCAGCAATAAAGGGGCTGCCCTAGCTGCATGAGAGGGAACCTCTCCATTCTTCCTTTTAGAACTTAGCTCCAGGGAAGTTTATTTGTAGAAATGTTAGCAAACAAGTGTCCTCTGTGCTGTATTCCTGGTTTTTCCTGTTGCTGGCTGCTCAGAAGCCTGTGGGAACCCCTAGGATCATTGCTGAAAAGTTGCAGGGAACGGTTGTATCTCTCCATTATATCCAGCATGGGCCTCAGCCCAGGGACCAGCTTCACATCTGCTTGCTTGGAGACAATCAAAAAAGCTAAGACAGGAAAACACAACTGATCTGTGGGTCCTGCACTTCCCTTTGCAGATGCTGGCTGTAAGTGTGGGATGTAAATCTCTGCTTATAAAAGGAAAATAGGGTCATCTAAGCTGGTACCAGCACATGTGGCAGAGAAGGCAGCCTGCCAGCTGGCCTCAGGCCTCCTACTTGCATTTTCCTCTTTCTAAACATTATCAATCACTTGGGCTTTTGTTTCAGACAGTACACATCATGGGCACTGCTCATTCACTTAAAAACAACCTGTTGAAAGTTAGAATAATTATACATGTAAATAAAATGGGACTGTGACCACTTAGAGCAACAAAAAATGTTGGCTTTTAACTCTGCATTAGGCTCCTGCAGGCAGGGAGCGCATCTTCTCGTGTGCCTGTACACCGACAGCCAAATGATCCCTTCATCCTGAGTGGATTATTTTTATGTATGAGAAAAAGACAAATACAGTGTGAATAAGAGCAGCTGTATTCCCAAGCCTAGACATCTGCATTACGCAAAGCCAGAGGTCTCTGATTCTAATTAAAAAGCAAAGCCACCAAAACTCATTTAGTGTGTGTGTTAATTACATGAGATTTTGGTAAGGAGGTATCATTATTATAATAGCAGCGTACAAGAGCAGTACTACACACCAGGGACTGTCATTAGTACCACCGAAGGAAAAATCCCCGGGGAGTGGTGTAATTGGTCCAGCTGCCTGAGGCTGTGTGTTGGCAGGCAGATCCATCAGCTTGAAGGCAAAGGTGTTTATCCTTTCCCTCCCGCTCCTACCACACACCCACCGGCCGCCAGTATGATGCCTTCATTTAGGGCGGTGATTGACAGATAATGCTGGGGCCACAGGAACAGGCAAGACTGTCAAATGCTCTTTCTATCTTTAATGGTCTTGCTGGGAGAGAGGCATTATGCACATGATCACAGATGCTGCCATGTGGTAGCAGGGCACTCTCTGATAAGGTAAAGGCCGTGGTAAAGGCACGCTGGTGCAGATGAAAGTCTCAGGAGTCTCTTTCATAATTCTGCCTTCAAAAAACCCCAAAAGCAGCTGTAGCGCCGAGTCCGGACTCACAACCAAGTTACTGCGACTGAGTTACTGCCTATCAGCTGAATGGTGGCAACAGTTCACGTGTGCACTCTTAACTTTTGACAGAAAAGAGCTAATCCCACCTCCTTCATAGTGGGCAATTCAATTCAATTCCCCTCCCAAGCGCCGCCGGCAAAGGCACATCGCAGGCACCAGCCGCTGGTGACTCGTGACACACAGCGACTTGATGAAGTAGGAGACCTAAATAACTTCTCTGGTCTGCAGAGACAGGGAGGAATTTCTGACTGTCAGAAACCCAAACAGTGCAGTATCGTCCACACCTCTACCAGGAACAGAAACGAAGTCGCTGCATGAGCTCTGGCATTTTATGTCATTCTCTTCACCAAACCCAAACTCCTGCGGGCACAGTCAGCAACCGACTGTCTCACCTTAGTATTTCTTTCAGTCTTGGAGAGAGCTGAGGCTCCTCTGCAGGGCCAGCCCTAAGAACAAGGGCTAATGAGGCTGAACAAAACCAAACAGCCCTCCGCAGCGGCAGCCAGCAGGGAGCTGCAGGAGGCAGCCAGGGCTGGCTGTCCCGGGTGGCCGTGGCAGTGGGACAGGAGCTGTCCCTGCTGTTCAGGTCAGCGTGCCATCTTGCGGCAAGGCACCAGCACGCTTCTCAGCCTTTTGAGCAAAGCTCAAATGGAAGGCAAGTAGAAAAGATCTTGCACCCACCCTGCTGGATTAGAGCTACTGTGGTGCAGTGTGATTTCCCGAGTGACTGCTTTCATTTCCTTTTTCTAAGAAAATTAGGAAAGAAACAGCAACGCGTGTGTGTGTGCCAGGCTCACGGCTCCTCAGCAGAACACTTTCCACCCGTACTCTGTTACAGGCTACCAGCACAGTACTCTAGTCCTTGCAACACTTGTGTAGATGCTGTACAGCCATGGGGGAGTACACCTTTCTGGCTTGAAAGAAAACATGAGACCCAAACAAAAAAATTAAGAAAAAAAGAAAAGTTTTCAGCATGTAACAGGATGGTAAGTTAGATGTCTTTTCACTTTTCTAAAGGGCATACAAACATAGTTTTTGTAGGGAATGCTGCAGATTTGGACTGAAGGTCTGACCAAAAGAGAAAAATCTATTTCAGAAAGTCATGGTTTTAAATACAAGAGAATACAAAAGAGCAGCAGAGAAAGCCAGAAGCCAGAAGAGGAAATGCCAAAAGGTTATCACTACCAGCATTATTAGCAGGGGAATCCAAAATGATGCTGCCAGATATCGTACCCTCTGGGACCCTGAGATCAAAGGAGTGTGAACATGATGCAAAATATGTCTCATATGGAATACAACTGCATTTAGAAAAATTATCTAATACAAGTGTGTGATTGGCCTCAAGAAGATCGTGATATTAACACTGCAAAATTAATCAGGAAAGTTATCAGAACTTGAGGTTGAAATCTGGAGGTTCTGAAAATTTGTAAGCAGAAATATGAAGGAGAAAAACCTGAAAGCTGAAAGACCAGTGAAAGAGTGGTGCTGTTAAAAGTTTGGAAGAAGTCACCTGCAATTGGCCTGCAGTGTGCATTATGCATTACCACTTTCCTGTAATACGTGTTTGATACTTACCCACTGCTTCTTCTTGGTCTGGGAAATCAGTTGCTTGTGCTGGCCTGCTAGCTTCTTAATTTCTTCTAAAAATTCTTCTTTGCACTTCTCCTTTACCTGCTTACATTTTCTGTCCATCTCTCCTTGTGCATTGGCCACAGCTTTATTTACAGCCTGCCTTTTCTCTTCTTCCATCTCTGTACGCAGCTGCCATAACAAAGTCAGTAAAGCAAGTCAAGGGACAGCTATTGGAATAAAAGCACCTTCTTGAAAACTTCACTTTTTAAACCTCTATTACTGTTGGAGGTCACATAATTAGAGATTTCCCTTATATGGTTTGGATTGGAAGGGACCTCAAAGCTCAGCTAGTTCCAAGCCCCTCCAGCAGCTCAGGTTGTCCAAAGCACCAATCCAACCTGGCCTTGAACACTGCCAGGGAGGGGGCAGCCACAGTTTCCTGACAACCTGAGCCAGTGCCTCACCTTATAACTAATCTAAATCTACCCTCTTTCATTTTAAAGCCATTACCCATTGTACTATCACTACATGTCTTCTCCTTTAAAGTTACTATCACTACATGCCTTCTCCTTTAAAGTTACAAGAAAACTTCCATACTGTAAGAAACTTTCAAAATAAAAATGCCACCAAATAGGTTCCATGTATGTTTTGTCAATAATCTGTTTACAAATTTATGAATTTATTTTAAACAAATATTTCATCTTTCCCAAATCTGTAACTGCGTATCCATCTACAGCAAGGGCACAATGGAAAAAACAAATGAGAACATGGCTGAGTTCAGTAAGAGGTACCTCTTGGTATTCATTGTCAGTGGGATTCTTTTGCCCTTGCTCAGTTATCTAAAAGCTTGGTGTCTTAATCCTACACAACTAACACCTAAACTTCCTAGCTTCATTCCATAGTCCTTCACCCAGAAGGAAATTCATCTTGTCTTAGGTATTTAAGAGACATCAGATAAATCATCCTCTAAATTGTCTTGCTCTCTCCAGCCAAAGATGACCAGCTGAGACTTGGATACTGTATTTCAAACAGACTATCATTAAATAAAAAAAAATCAAATTAATTTCAGCAAATCTATTTAATGTTTAAGTCAGAAGATTGACAAGAGAATAATTATTTATAAATAGCATTTAAACAATGCCATTGCTTACAGCCACACTTGACAATGGAGAAAAAGGCTTTGGAAATGAATAAAAGAATAAAAAAGCAGCAACAGGAGTTTTCTGTTTAAACAAAGATCTGTTGGTATAGAAATCATCTAAAAGGTATACTGAGGACTATGTGGTCTCTTTGCAAAAAGTTTTTTTTATTAATTTTCTTAACGGTGGATGTGATAAAAGTAGAAAAAGAATGTGAAAAATATCCACACTTCCCCTCTCCTCAAACCAGAGTATAGGTGGTGTTTGACAAGCGTTACCTTTTCCACTGCCTCTCGTACAACTCTCTCAGTTTCTCTTTTGTGATCAGCTTTCATCCTGTCCTTGAAATCATTAAAGATTTTGGTGTATTTGTCATGGCACATGTTCTGACATACTCCATCATTACTGGTCTGGGTGCTCCGATGCAGCATTTTTGGAGAAGAGGCACTTAACTTCTTGGTCTGAGTTGAGACTGAAACTTTTTCAATGGGCTGAGGCATTGTGGGAATTTCCTGGCTTGAACTTACTGCTTCAGTTTCAGGTTCTGGCTCCTATAGAAAAAGAACAAACTTGTAAATACAGATATCAAACAGAACACATTAACTTTTAGTTCCCCCGGAGAAAAACTGTTATATGACTAATGCTGGTGCAATTAAGGCGAAAGGTGCCTGCTGAAGACCTTTACAGTTAATGGGACATAGGATCTGTGAGGAGAACATGCATGACAGCAGGAGGCTCTTTGTTCAGGCTTCTCTGACTTCAGCTAGGAGCTCTCTATAAGGAAGCACACATGCAGTATCAGTGTGCAACACTCACCAGCTTTGCTTCCCAAAAAGTACCACCAACATCAGAGGCTATGCCAAATTACTGCAGATCCCTCAGGATTACAAAGGGCTTGCTGCACATTTCCCCCCAGCCACCACCACCACTTTCCCTGAAAAGACAGTAGCTGCATGGCCACGGTGACTGAACTATTTTGGCAAACTCTAGGCTTACTCTGGACCAACAGGCTCCACTGGAGCCTGGAATATGCCACAGATGTCACAGAACTGCAGTGAAGATTGATTAGTACTTCAAAGGTGCTTTGAAGATGAAAGGCTAATGAGCGTCTAAGTCTTGCTTCCAATAATACAGAAGTAGACTTGGATGACCACAGAAGCTTTCTGTAATTATACAATTATCAAGAAAGAAATCATAGTTACTGTAGTGTTCTCTACTGAATTTAGCAGCCTAGGCTATTACACAGTAACACCAATTGTTCCTGCTCTTTAGAACAGATAGCAGTAATATACTTGCAAACTCTTACTGATATTTGAAGTGTTTGAAGACACAAATGTGTCTTTTTTTTAACTTAGGTGTTCTAAAGCTCATTTAACAGTGTACAGACAAAGCACATAGTCCCTCTGACACCCAGCTTGCACAGGACTGGACTTTGTGCTTGTCTGTGTGATGGGGCACTGCTCTCACCCATCAAAAGGCTGTCTGTGTATTCCATTTTGCAACCAATTACCCTTTAATAGGTCACTGTGATTGACTTCTGGATCACTGATCAAATATGAGCAGAGCTAAAAAGGACAATGTTAATACATAAATATGTGAAGGTAATTACAGCCTTTGCTTGACATAAAACACAATAAAAACGACGAGCCATCCTAAACTGTAGTCTCCCTACCTTGCACTCAAATACAGTGTGTCCCCAGGGAGCACAGGCTGAGTGTCACTGCCTCCATGGTGAAGGTGCCTCACAGGGCTAGCCCTGCACTATCAGGCACAACAGGGAGGCAGGTGCCCAGGCATTAGGAACAGCAGTGTCTGTACTTCAGGTACCTGGGCCATCCACTTAACTCTGGTGCTAAAATACCTGAACATGATGGGTCCCAAGTCCTCCTCTGAGGACTCTGCATATGTGCAACATTTTTTCAGTGTTCAATATGCAGTTGAAACCAGGCCAGGAAATGTCCTCAGAAGTTAGGAAATATGAGAATTATGGCTGTCTCAGCAAGTGCCCCCTTGTGTACAAGCATAATAATACAGTCCCTCAGTTATGTGTTCATAGTTTTCTGTTTCCTCCACTGCATCCAGTGTGTAAATTGGATAAACAAGGAAGGAAGCCCCGTGGACAAGAGTGGATAAGACATTTTGTAAATTTGATCATGAAAAATATTTTCATAATTCTTCTGGTTATAGACTTAGTAATCAGCCTGAATTTATCATTAAAATAAAATCATAAGCCTCCTGTTGATTTATTCACGATGCAGAATATTACAGTAACACCAGTGGCTTGCATGTAGGAGCTGCAATTATGTTTTCTAATGAGGAGGACCAAGCTATAGGGCTGGAACTTCCAAGATTAATACTGTAAGAGCAGCAAAAGGTGACAGAAAGGTGTGGCTATTCAAATTTCAGACTTTTTGTACTTTGCTATCTCTACAAACATGGTAATTGAGGTTACTTACTTCTTTCTTGAGTTCCATACTCTGGTTACGTCGTCCTTTCTTTGCTCTTGGTTCCTGAGTAACCTTCAGCTGTGAACATTAAGAAAAGCATCTTGAACTATTCCAAAAGACAGTTCATGTAAGTAGCATTCATTGTAACATGACTGATGCACCTTTTATTTTTGTTTATCTGCAATTATTTCATTTAGCAAAAAGAAAGTTGAATACCGTTCTTAAATGAGAAGAGCACACTAAACTTTTCACGTTATCACTGACGACTATGACTGTAGGAAGGAACTAAGTTCTTACATTCCATATGTATTGTCTGAAATACCCTGAACCGTTCTTTTATTCATTTCACACTCAAGTTCAGACACTTGTTTTATGGAATATTCTGGTATCAGTGACCCATAAATAGGCAACAGATGTTGCTAGAAGCCAGAAAACAGCAATCATAAAGAGACTGTATAGAAGATAGTGGTATTATCCAGACTTGCTATAATTGATTGTAACTGTATGCTAGGAGGGGTATGAAGCTTCTAGCTTTAGAATAAAAGTCACTCTTCAGCAAGAGAAAGAAGGGTGAGATTTAAGTGGATGGCATATTATCTTGCAATGGCTTACAGCAAAGTTCTTACTCGTGTCTTAGAAGCACCCAGTAATCTCTAGTGTTAGTGACAGTACTGCAGAGCACTGAGCTTGATGGCTATTCCTCTGCTCCTGTATCTGGGAAACCACTGAAATGGGTATAAGCTTTAACCAAATGAAGGATGAACAGATGGGGTGGGACAGAAAATATGCAACTTTAAACTCTGGGAAAACGCCTGTTATCTTTCATAACTACTATGTGTGACCACCTTCCCGTTTCATCATATATTGTTGCATGACATAAAATAAAAAAGCTGCCAAGGGTTAGCTAATGGAACCAAGCTAAGAAAACCTACACTGACTTCAGTAAGGAGCACCCCCTTAAAGCAGCTTTATAAGCTTGAAGCTTTTAGCTACAAATTGGATGATAGACCTGTTTGACAAAAGGGCAAAGGAAGAGGGTCAAAAATGCTGATTTTAAAAAACACTTAAGAAAGCGGATATATTGGTTTTAAATGAGGAAAAAAGATGTTGCCAGGGAAAAGACTGCCAAAAATAAAGCGAAACATTCTGCAAGCTACAAAAATCTTGCTGCCAAGTCAGTAATTGTGAATATATATAGTGAATATATAACACCCTCTTGGACAATGAATGACTAGCAAGGTTCAGCTGTGATAACAGAATTTTCATATCGCAGTGCAAAGTTTTGTATCTTGGCCCTTTGTGCTTGTCACCTTTGTAAAGCAATGTAATTTTTCTTGTTTTGCAAAATTATTTTTAATTACTTTAATCAGTAGCTGGTCACATGGTCCTCAAGTGCAACGTTTGCACCTAACTTTAGTTGGACTTGCTGAAAATGTCACGGTTGATGTTACTTGAGGATCTGTAACGCAGAATACAGTCCGAAGTGAACATACTCCAGCTGTGAAAAGGCTCAGCAGCTACAGGGCTGTCCCTTGATGGTAGTCCAAGAAGGCAGTGTTGCAGTCTATCTGATATCCATGACATTTAACTTGAACATTCCTATTTAACTTTAGAAATCCTGTCTGTCTCATCAAGGTGCTATAGGAGACAAGCATTTGAAAACTTCCCAGAGGTCATCCAAGAAACTGAGGAAAGAGGAAAACTCTATATTCCTGCTATTAGTGAGCTACAAAAGAGTGAAAATAAGCCTTTGAAGCCTCTTCTTGTCATCACAAAACTGCAGAGAGAGCACAAGGCTAATTTAATTGTATTTTATCAAAAGTACATCACCTTTGCACCGTTTAATAAATTGCCCTGACTGTTAACATTGTGGCAGCTCTCACCTGCTCGTTGCTGGTGGAAGAGATACTTGACTCTGCCTCCTCTTCCCCTTTATCCTCATTCTTTGATTTCCAGAATCTCCCCTCACGAAGAAAACGCTGGTGCAGTTCCAGCTCATCACAAGCCTTCTTCCATCCCATACTGCGTTTCACATGCAGCCGATGGATGTTAACTGTGATATCTTGAATGTTTTCAGAGGGTATCCAGGCCCTTTTGAACACACAGTACAGACAGGCTCAGCAACATTAAATACAGATGAAGGATCCTGACCCGAGAAACTGACTTCACAAGCAGTTTTTCACAGTGGCCAATTGCTGACAATTTCCTTTGACTTGGAATTTTCATATATTCGACACATTTGAAAAAAAAAAAAGACCACATACTGTTAAACATCTGTGTTATTATAAGCACTTCTTAGCTGTGGGTGCTGAAAAACTCTTTTCATTTTTGCTGAGCCACAAACCTCCCTCAGCAGTAACAGCTACTACCCGCTCTCTTGCTAAATGCCCTGAGTCAGACACAGAAGTATCTTCACTAAAGCTCTCTATGATAATCCAATTTAACCCTTGACCTCTTTGCTAAAACTGTCAAGGAATGTACCAAATTATCACCTCAAATAGAGACATGCTGTGGTTTGGGCCTCTGTCTATCAGGACTGAATTCATGTGGGGACTGTCATGTTCTTTTGGACTGAATTCATGCCTATGACTTGGTTCCAGAGAGTCCTCCTAGAGTTAGATGGGCAGCTCTTGACATTTTGAAAGGTTATACCAAGCAGCACTGGACATTAAGCAAGAGTTGCTGCCACGCACATCTACATAATGGAGTAAATATTGTAGCAAATTAAATGTCTGAGGCCATATGCTCAACTCTGACAATATCAATTTCATTTCAGTGAAGTCAAGGAAAAAATGCTAATTTACACCAACCAGGAATTTGGCCCTTCGTCCAAACAGTAACTAGGCAATGGCACTCTAGTGAAATGCATTTTTCCTATTCTGTAAGCACACATTTAAGGAGTTGCAAGCCCAAAAGTGTCATGGTACTTTATTAAATAGTTTGAAGCTGCATGAACTGACTGCCAAAACTACTAATGAGTAAATCATTCCATGACTGTGACACAAATAAAGCTCCTTTACCCATTTAAAGCCTACTAGAAAATCTGAGCAGTCCATATAACAAATGAAAACGTGTTATACTCTGTGCAAGTTGCACGAAAAGCAATTTAAATAAACAACCTCATAAAACACTGTTACTGAATTGTCTAGGCCCTTATGGGATGCACCAAAATATACCACCACCCAACAACAATCATGAATTACTTTGCAAATGTCTCCTCTCCTCACATTATAGCATTTAGTCAGTACATCCACTGTAGTAACACTACCGTAACCCTCCCCAAACCATGAACAAACAACTGCAGATAGAAGTAAACGCTGATCTCTAAGAGTGAAGTTTACAAAGTAAAGAGTTACTCTCTGAAATTGCAAACTGGCTCACAGCAGGAGCTCTGTCAATGTTCTAGCAGTGAGACAGAAATATTTGCGATGTATATTATGTTACTAAAACAAAATTGCACCATGCCTGCTCAAAAGAGAAAATTGCACAAAGTCAATACTGCTGGTAGTAAGGGTACATTTCTGTCCAATTTTCACCTTGGCCTGGATTAGCAGGCTGCTACTGATTTGGAGAAACAGTGGAAGTTCACTTGCTTTCTTTAATTAAAATGGCATTAACATCCCTACAGCAACTGCGAAAAGGGAATCTCCGAGCAATTTGGCAACTTAGAGTGTGCTAGACTGAGCTTTAAATTTTCTGAAACAATTATGGCAAGTACTCAGTCTTTCTAATGCTGACAACTCACTGAGCCAGGCTTTACAACATGATAGATGAGATAAATTCTTTAAGCATTGTTTGTAAAAAGCAGAACATGGAATGAATAAATTACCTTTGGTGGTGATGGCCAAAAAAGCGAACATCAACTTGATTGTCCTCTTTTTGCATGACTTTGGCTGGCCAAAACCCAAAACCTTTCATTTTGGCCCAAACCAACTCATGATTAGGTATCTGGAAAAAATGTATTTGTTATTGGCTATGAAGTATTATAATGACATCTCCTACAAATATTTTGCTGTAATACTATGCTAGTATCTTAAGAATATGGTTAGTGTTTATGTCTTGTGCTATTTTCATATTTATCTTCTTACAACACTTACAATATTCTTACTTCTTACAATAATTTCCCTTTAGATGCATTGCTTGCATCAAAGTTAAAAAAAAAAAAAGTCTGAAAAGGGTGTAACTCTCTATTGAAAAGAGATCTTAAGCAGCCCAAAAATTAAACTTCTCTTTATAGCTCCATCCAGGAGCAACGTTTTATTTCTGTAAGCTCCTTATTTTCTTGTGAGACTGTTGTAACTGGCTGATAACCAAGTTTTATAACCTATATTGTTACAGCTTTGAACTTCAATCAACATTGCACTTGTGTGAAATAACTAGGCTTACAGAGTCTTAACCATGCTTTTGAAACAAGCCTGCTGAAATAGAATGTTCAGTGCATTAACAACACCAAAACTGAAGGCTTTTATACAAAAAAGCAAACAAATAAAAATTTGTGTCAGCAACATACACAAGGATAGCAGAACCAATTGTCAGGTCGTGCGTTTGACAAATAGAAACAGTTCTTGCAAAGCTGCAGTTCATCCAGCTGAAAAACAAACAAACAAAAAAAGGTAAATAAGCACCAAAATCCTATTTATATGACTTCAGCAGTATACTACTCTCTTAAGTAGTTAAATTTTCCAGCCCTGCTTGCTAATTTGGTGGTTACTCCTGTCTGTGCAAACTAGAGGTGTGAAACTGAGGGTGAAATGAGAGTCGATGAAAGACAGGCTGCAGAAATGTTACTCGTGTTTTAGAAAAACAAGGCAGAGGGAGGACACTAACTCAACTCTTAATGATTTATAGCTAAAACACAAAGAATAGTTCTTTAAATTAATCAAATATTTTAAGAGCATTCTGAAAGAAGTAATTCAACTGTGAAATGGATAAAGTGTGACAGCCCTGCGGCTTTACTTTTGGTCTCCTCTGAATGCTGAGAAATGTTTCAATGCCAATTACAGCATTTGGTAGGAATCTCACCCCAGTTTCAATTTATATTAACACATACAATTATGTCTAGTCCAATTATGTATAACTAGGCTATTTTCAAAACTGAAATTTGAGTATCAGTATTTTTCAAATGATGATAGTGGAAACAAAAAAAAAGAAAAGAATTCTGCATCAGCTGTTAAAAAGTTAAGGGAACTTTTATAAAAACATGTCTCTGCTATTTTTGTAATACGAAGAATAATTTTCTTTGATTCTGAAATTAAAATCAAGTAGCTTGATTACATCTCGGTTACTCGATACTACTTACTTCATGACATGTGTCTTTGTAAAGCATTCTCGCTATATCAGCTTGCTCACTGTCCGCTATAAATTAAAAACAAATGGTATAAACAATCACAGTAGGATCACAGTGCTCACAAAGATCTGCAGCTGTCATTGCCATGACTTTCATGCTATAATTGTCTTGCGTGAGAATACAAAACATAATTTAGTTACTTGGACAACCCTTCCATTTAAAACTTTCTAACGGTTTTGTATTTGCTTTCTCTTTCATATTTATGTGCAAAAACAGTGTTGTGAGGTTTTAAACTAAACAATACAAATACATAACTGAGGAGTAGCACCAGGGAGACGAGGTTGCTCTTAATACGGATTCAGTTTCTCTCTTGGCTAGTGTCTTCATGACACACTGGGATTGTCCTAAAACATGGCTCTCTGCTACAGCCACTTGACAGTAACACAGGTACAACCACGTAAGTACTTCTGCCCCGAGTAATGTTTGACACACACAATGCTCCCCTATGTTTCATTGTTTCCCTATCACTGTGTTTCTCTTTACACCTGTGTACTCATTAGAACATTCACATTTCTCCCTACCAGTAACAGAGTGGACCTTCTGATGCAGCAATGGACTTCTCCCACCCTCCTCCCAGTTTTCCTGATGTGGGCCATGTCTGCAGGGGAGATCCTTTCTGAGATGATGGCTTTGGGGAACATCGTTACAGGACCTGGTAACAGCTTCTGGACACAGTGGTGGTGTTTTAGCATTTCCCCTTTCAGATTGTCCTGCCATCTCAACCAGTCACTTATTACCTTTCTGGCTGCAGCTTCTCTGATAGCTGTACCTCCACAGACTGAACCAGCAGGATGCTTCTAGTAGGGATGTAGCTATATTTGCTGTTGCAATATGGCAGAAATTGCCCACGAGTGAAAAATATGTGCCTATAGTACATGTTTCTGCTGACAAAACCCGTCAGAGATCAAACCTCTTTCCAGCCTAGAACAACATATATATATATACTGGCAGAAATCTGCTGTATAGACTGATTTATGACAGTCTGCAGAAGAAACAGGATGTCAGAGGTGCAAATTCCCATCAAGGATGAAAATTACTGTGTAGTAGGTTGGCCAGAAAAGACCCTGCAATATCCTCTTGCAGCTTAATTTGCTTTCTAAGGACTCTCAAGTAACTTCACGCACACTTCGGATTATCTAAAATCAAATTCAGTCCTGAACTTGTGAGTTTCCTATAGATATATATACATCAAACAAAGCAAGCAGTACATGTAGTACTTTACCTCCATAGAAAATCACTGTGTTGTGTAGAAGCAGCTGGGCATCTGCTTTGAACTCCTCGTAACTCCTGTACTTTCCTTCATTTACTTTCTACACAAAAGAAAACACAGTGCTGTGACAAAAAACTGCTAAGGGGTTGTATGCATTTGATGCAGAGAAGCTTTCACAGAGATCTGCATTATGCAACACAGATCAGCACTTCCTCTCCTGCACACAGAAGCAATACTTAAAACTCTCTGACATGGTTTGTTAGTACCTGGCTGCACCAGTCCCTTTGTGCAATGGCCAGATGTAAACCAGGTATTTTAATACTTCACAAAGTTTATAAAAATAATAAATCTCTTAGCTGTAACAAGGTAAGTGTGGAGTCACTTCATTGTAAGGTGTGGCCCAGAACACTTGTTCAAATTAAAATATATTCCCAGAGGTGAAGATTTTGTTCCTTTAAGTACCAGCTAGTTTTGAATCAATGTTGAGTGCCTGTATACCTCCAGGATCTTCACTTGACTGTCAGAGCTTCCTGATGAAGGCTGAGTCTTGCAGACTCGTAATGAATGCCTCCATGAGCCATGTATTTCATTTTCGTAGTTTAGATTTTTTTGTCTAATAAGGAATAGAGCAATTTCAGATGTGCTCTGTCAAGAACACCTATGAGAACTCTGATCATCAAACGAAACACCACCAGTTTCTAGGTTGTTATCAAGGTCAAAAGACTTTTGGAAGTAGGGGAAGGTGATACAGTGACAGGAACACCTGACCTATTTTCAGGCTCAACCAGTGTTGCCACTATTTCAAGTCAGACAGTAGTCCTGGTCTCCAAAACTGCCAGTGAAGTTACTGTTTATCTTTGTTTTTCAATGACAACAATAATAAAACAAAGGCTTTTCACATCTGTGGTTGCAAAGGACAATACAAACTGCATCATTGCACAGTAATGCAGTTGTAGCAATGAAAAAATACCAATATGCTGTTCATTTTGGTCATGTGCAGTTGATTTGCATGAGTCATTGTCAGACCTTTAGTTCAGAAAAAAAAGGACAACACATTTGCTAGTACTTTACTTTTGGAACAATTAATGCAAAACAGATGTTTTAAGTTAGTCTTGCTTTTTTGTGATCAACAAAATGATTGCTTCTTTAGGAACCGTTTAGACATTTATAGAGTTGACACCTACACAAGGCCTTAATGACTAAAACTGGAACATGGTCAAAACCACTGCGACAGATACACAAACACGGACACTCAAGTCCATATTCAGTGGCTTAGATAAAGGGTACTTTCTCTCAAGATTTCAGCTACCTAGAGCTCCTAGTAAAACTTTAGTACACAAGGAAATGAGAATTCTCTGTGTCTGAAAACTAGCCATTACTTAAAATGTTTTAGTTGGTTACCTATTTATGAGAAGTCTGAGATGTTACGCTCCCATATCCAACACTGCATAAAATACTGAATACTGATACAAGCAGAATTAAACAGGATGAGTGCTTTAGTCTTTAAGGTTTATTTTCACTGTTAATAATACTGTAAATAGTGTGGAAGTAGGAAAACAAGTCACTCTACCTCCTGTATAGTAGGAACATCAACAGCTGAGTGCACCAGCCTTCTATACATTGGGTGTTTGTTGTCCTTCCCTTTCTTGTTTAGATCTATAGCCTGAAAGGACCACGAGACAGTGTAAGTTACTGCATGTAGAACACGTAGAACAAACAAAAATGATTAAAAAATTCTCATTTGGTTTCAGGTTTCAGTTTCAGGTGGGGAATACACAAGGCCAAACTGCAGATCCACAATCTGACAGATTATGTGTGTCTCAAACCTTTAAAATGATCATTTCAGAGAAGCCACAGGCCTATGACTTAAACTACTACTGCCAGGATGATACTTATCCAACATGGTAAGTGTATGTTGAAATGCACACACTGCTTATGACAGGGAAAACCAAATTACACCCTCTTGTAGCCCTCCTCCCTTACGCAGTCACACATGACCAACCACAATGCATCCTCTGATGTGCAATCCAACACTCTGATAAACTTCCCTGTTCCAGACTCACCCGCTCCTTCATACGAGAGACTATGAATCGCAGGTATGTGCTCATCTCTTGCTTACTGGTGTTTTTCTTCTTGATACTCTGTCAAAGAAAAATAGGATCGTTGCTATTATTTTAAACTTAAAAATTAATCCAATAAAAATTTTCTTTGCATCACAACATTATTTGAAAAGATAACTTTGAGTCACGTATCACACAACTCTTAAGGGAAAATCTTTTCTGGGAAATTAGTAACACTAAAAAAGAACAAAAACTATGTATATTTCTTTGCATTATGTCTGGGCTGAGGACTTCAGCTACAGAAGAATTACAGAAGAATTACGGGTTTTATTTCCACTTGTATCCATAATACTTTGTCAAAATCTCTCATGTAAAAATCTGTCTAATTAGAATAAGGCAATGAAGAAAGGCATTTTAGGGAGCAGTTTAAAATCTATTTAATGGTCTTTTTATTAGCAAGGCAATAATAATTTAGGCAGAATAAGAAATTATTTTAAAAATAATATCCTGTACCATCTACAAATATTTGCTTACTAGGTAAAATAACACCAGCAGCTAGGAATAAGACAAATAGGCTCTAGCCAGAAAAACTCAGAGCACGTTCTATTGCTCGAGAAACACAGAAGTTCTTGATTTTCTTGCAGTCCTTACTTCAAAAAACCTGCTCCAGATTCTGGAACACATATTGCTTCTTTTTAGCAGTTCAGGATCCAGATTTCCTCTCCCCCGCCCCAATCTTGGAGATTTATCCCTACCCTTCAGTCAATCCAGGCTTGATTCCAGAGGGAATCAGTGCATACAGAAAACACGCTGCTAAAGAGAAGGTGGCTGTCTGCAAATACCCGGTGTGCTCCTACAATCCAGACGTTCCAACTCCAGGTCACAGCAGCTGTGCAGAGTTCAGTATGGCCTTACAGCAGCTGGCTGAAAAGTACTATCTCCTCCTCGCCCTTGCCTGCAGTCATTCTCCGGAAGAAACGCAGAGTGAAGGAACAACATGGGTTCCTGGTGCATCACCCTGAAGTGATTTCTAACTGCTCATGGCTCTTGCAAAAATGTTTATTCCTCCTCACACCTTCGAAAGCACTGGGTGCCAAACTGAATTCTCCCTTTCTTATGCCTCACATCACCACCTGTACAGAAACTGTGTGGTCCAAACTGGCTGAGTAACACCTGCATTTTCAAATGTTGGTGGTCTTTAGCAAGATCCACATAAATGTGTAGATGGTTAGCAAACACAAGAGAAAACAGAACCCATGTTCTAATAGGTAGCTAAAAGAGGTATGAGGCTTATGAATCATTAATCATTAGTAGTGTGCTATTTTTTTAGTGAATTACTTATATATGACTCTGAACATACAGAGGGAACAGACACACTGAGTACAGAGCAACTACTTTTACATACTGGCAAGAGTATAAATTACACGTTAGTGCAAAACCAAAAACAGATGAGATTTGATTGTGTCTCCTCTGCTTACATTTCTTCTGCAAGACACTGAAAATCACAGACTGACCCTTGTGTTACAGTAAGTGTGCTACCTATAAATATCAGGGTTTTACTTACTACCTCCTTCACCAATCAAAATTGCACACAGCACTACCAATGAAGGTGTTTGCTTAACAGCATCCACTGAATCATTACAAACTGTGCTGCAATAGCAGCTCAATCCTGAACCTGTAGAGACACAACAGTATGCGTAGCAACACTATAGCTTTTACCTGACAGGATACTACCTCTGCTGGGTAAAACTCACAACTGTGCGAATGGCAAACACCAGGTATTTCTAACACTCACAGTGCATTTAAGCATTATTTTAATAATGTTAATGACTCACAGACCTTCCTTCCAAACTCTGTAACAAGACAGAATTTTACCCTGTGCTGTATGTCTTAATCTCCTTCTGTATATTCATGTTTTACTTTGCTGGCCATGAGGAAATGGACTCTGCTGGATTTCAATCACCTAGTCAGTTTTGCATAAACAGACACTGCTATTGCAAATGCAAACCCAAATGTGCATTAAATTATCTGCATTATGAAATGCTGCTGTCATTTTGTCATTTTAAGCAGCGGAGTGCAGAATGCTTGCTAATGACACAGCATTTTAAAAGACTGAAACTTATTAGGACACAATAAAATTCACTTCCACTCGCTAGTCCTTCTACATGTCTGTTTCTGACATGGTTCTGAATTTATCATCCTTTGAAAGTGTTTCAGAATTCATGTGGACCATTTTTCATGCCCTTCTGGGCAAGACGGTTTGTAAGAGGCTGTGTTAAGATAGATGGTTTACAGTCTTATCCTTCAGATCATAAGAAAAGATAGACAGCTGGGTTTGTATCATTACTGATGTCAGCAATTCATATCACCTTAAGCACCAATGAAAGTGATATAATTAACTTGCCAACTCAGGCAAACTTTAATTTCTCTACTTTTACTTTAAGTCTCTACATTATTTTAAGAAAAAAAAAAAAAACCCTGATATCGGAGTTTCTCTACTAACTGTTGAAAGGTAATGAACTTAGGGAACCAGAGCCTATGAGCCACCAAGGTTTTATGGCTTGGTTCCTTACACTTTGCGAAAGCAAGTTATAATCCAACCACTTCATTCGCTTTTCAACAAAGATTAACCCTTTTGGAGGTAGCACTCACAAATTCTTTGGTCTCTATAATGGAAAGTGTAATTTTTTTTATACAGAAACACCCTGTTATGTATTTTGTAACGTTCACTGAGAAGTCAACCTAGAGTCACATAAAGCAAGAAATTATGTAATACTAGATGGGGAATATAATTTGCATAAGAAAATATACCCACTGCCAGGTCCATTTATAGCCAGAGTGGTATATATGCAAGTGTAAATGAAAAATAGGTCTTTTAATTTCCTATTTTGGGGTAACAAAACAACAGTGGTGGCTTGTGCATGTAAAAGTGGTTAGATCCACTGTGTATCTTCCCACAGTCACATCTACTAAGATATACTAATGCAAACCTTGTTTAAGTACAAGTTGCGTTCAAGGAGACAGTTAGGATTCAATCCAGGCCTAAAAGATTACCAGCATCTTCCTGTGTAGGAAGTATTTCAATATAGGATTGTACTAGCTCTGGCTGGGATGAACTTAATTGTCTGCCTAGCAGCTCATATGGTGGTATGGTTTAGATTTGTGACCAAATCAGTGTTGATAAGACACTGATGGTTTAGCTCATGCTGAACAGTGTTTGCACAGTGTCAAGGCCTTCACTGTTTCTCACTCTGCCCCTGTAGTGAACAGGCTGGAGAATACGCAAGAGGTTGGGAGGAGACACAACCAGACAGATGACCTGAACTAATCAAAGAGATTTTCCATGCCATATAATGTCGTGCTCAGCAATAGAAAGGGACAGGAGAGTATTTAAGGGGGTTAGCCATCTTTTGTTCAGGAACTGGCTGAGCATCAGCTTATGAATGGGTGGAGAATTATTGCCTTTGCATCACTTGTTTTGTTGTTTCTTTCTCTCTTACTCCATTTCTTCACTTATTGAACAATTTTTATCTTGTCCCAAAAGTTTTCTTGCTTTTACTCATTCTTTTTTAGTTCATCTGTCTCACTGGGAGTTGGGGAGCAGTGAGAGAGAAGCAGTGTGGTGCTGAGCTGCCCACGGGGTTAAACCCCAAGGATCATTTTTAAGTCACACCAATTTTTAGAGAAATCTGCAACCTTTCTGCTTTGAATAACAGTAAACTGAAAGGATTGGTCAGGCATATAAGTTTACATAGGGGATGTAGGAAGGAAGTACTAACCTTCACAAAAGCAATCTTCAGGTAGAAGATTAATGAGATCTGGTAGGTGGAAGGGCAAGGCTACAACCTAACTATGCTTGTAGGTGCAGGAAGTACCTTATATATGCCGTGTTCTCTGCAGCACATCTATTTCTTAGATGGTACCTGAAGGTTGGATTTACATTGTGTTTTGTATTCAATACTCCAGATGAATAATACTACTTATGAGTTACAGTGGGTGGCAGCATATTGCTCTGTGCAGTTGTGACTTATTTAGCAATTCTGACACGCTTATAGTGAAGGAATTCACTACAAAAGACTTCACTTCACTACAAGTTACTGCCAAGAAGCACTCCTTCCTGCAGCAGCGCTGTTTGTGATGGAAGTGACTATCCTTTGCACCCTCACCATGTGGAAATGGCCACTATGCTGCAGCTGCTGCAACCTTTCATTTGAAGACAAAAAATAAACTTCAAGAAATAAGGTGCCAGTATTCTGTCTAGCTATATGCACTTACATTACACGTTCTCTTTACATGTAAAAGAGGTTTCCCTATAATCTCTCATTAACAAATATTTCTTCCTGTCCTCCCTCAACTGTCAGAGATATACACACATCAAAGAGCTTCATTTCAGTGCCATGATGGATTAGGTGAAGGCTGTTCAATGACAGATGCATGTTTCTAAGGCACTAGTTCCATTTTCAGAAGCAATTCAGGTTTCCAGGGCTGTATCTCCAGAGGGGAACTATATGCAAAATCTAACATCTATCCACCACTGCTGTTTAGAAACTCCTTGCTTTATACCCACTGGCCCATGGATATTTTTATGGGGTTTTTTAGGGTTTAAATTTCCAGAGGAATTTGGTGCTACATATGGAAAGCTTTACTGCTCTGCCTCCCTCTCAAACTTGCAACCTGCAGGTCCTCAGGTTTTCTGTACCATTAAGAAAGGCATGCAAGCATGTGGGATGGATCTCAGAGCAACCAGCCTACCCTAAACAGCATACAGAAAAGCATCTCCATGAGTAGAATATGGCCTAAAACCTGCTTCTTGCGAGACCATATGCAGTTAAACTAGACTTTTCAAAACTTTAGGTGCTTTTAGAAATGTTACAGCTGAATCCATTAATTGGTTTGTACTTACATGGTGCATTGAGCACCTTCTTTGAGTAAGAAGCATCAAATAAATTAAATATGCTTCTATGTGCACAGAGGAGGTGGTAGGAGTCTCTGAGTGGAAGATTCCCATTTTTTTCACTGCTGTGGACAAATTCCTTAACAGTTTATCAAATACGCCCTATGCGGTGCCCAGCTGTGCTGGCTCCCTGCTTTACTGAAAGGTGATGCAGCTGCAAAGTGAGTGGAAAGGACCTGCTGAACACCCACAGCTCCCTCCCCACGTGTGGGCTCTGTGCACTGAACCACGAGGTGCCAATACTGGTCCTAGACTAGGATTTCCCTTCACCCACCAATCCATGGTTATTGTTTGTGTGTTTATGCCAAATTCTGCTTATAGAATACGTGTCACCATACACCTATGCAAGAAACTGCCATAACACCCCATAAAGTAAGTCATTAGAGTCACGTTCTAACTTCCTTCCTTGTATTCTTTATTAACTGTCTTGACTGACAGCTGGTACACAAAACTCTGGTCTAACCACTTGAGTTACTTCAATTTAGTAACCTTTTCTTTCTGTGCCTTTAACTTTGTCATTATCACTTGTCGATTAAGTCTAAAGTTGATTGTGCATGATGGTGTGTTTTTATGTACTCTATGAAATGCTTGGTACAGTACCAGAACTAAGAAATAGCCTATTTAGAGAATACTTATCAGCACAGCATTTAATATCTTAAGCTCTAGAATTTACTTTACACTCATATGTATATATATAAAGCAGAAATACTAAAACAACCACTATGATAGGTAAATTTGCTATAATTTCTTGCAAAGCACATGCAGGGAAGATCAATCTGATGTCTTCATTGAGAGGGTGATTGGGCACAGGCTCTCCAGCAAAGTGGATACAGCAGCCAGCTTGACAGAAGTCAAGAAGCATCGGGATGATGCACCCAGTCCCATGCTCTGACTGGGCTGGTCCTGTGTGGAGCCAGGAGTTGGACTCCATGATATTTTTGGGTCCCTTCCAACTCAGGAGATTCTATGATTTTGTAAAAAATTTAGGTGTCAAGTGAAAATATATGAATAATTCTTTCTTTTTGTTTCACAGATCAAAATCTGTTCCTCTAGGACAAACTGTATGTCACCATGCATTATTTTGCCTTTCTGTAAAATTATTTTTAAATCTTAATTTTTGCAAAAAGAAATAATAGTTGGGTACCCTAAGATGTGATCAATATTCTCCCACTCAGATTTTGTATATATCTACTTAAAAATAAATAACAACCCAAACCCCACTAGTATTTTTGCTGTAACTTCTGTTAAAAAAAATAATTTCCTCCTTTTATCTAACCAAAGAGCAGCAATAAACGTACAAGTCTGCAGCTTTCAGAAACTGAGTTGACTAACCCTGTCTTGAATGGACCATTCTGGTACTGAGGAACATAATTGCTAAGTTCATTTGATACTGAGTCTTTTTTTTTTGTGACCTGTCTACCAGGAATTTTGCTGATAATACCAATTTATTTCATTTAAGACAGTGATTAGTCAGCAGTCAGGGAATTCTTCAATCACTGCAGTGTGGTTTGAATTGAACTTTGCTTGACTCTTGACTCCTGCTGAGAATTATGTAGGGTACAAAATATTCAGGCTGGTACTGTCAAGTTAAAAAAAAAAAGCCAGGAACTGGACATTCTTGCTTAATGGATGCAGTGGATCAAAAACACCAGCAGGGAAACAGTTCAGAGCAAGGTTTGTAAAGGACTGTTATAAACATTATGGGAGGAAAAATATTTTAAAGTTATGAACAAATCCTTGGCAATGTCCTTTATAACATGTTTCAGAGTTGTCAAGTGTGCAAGATAAAGCTGCACAGGTTGATTGAACTAGTAAGACCAGCAATTGTGAAATGAATAATCCAAAGGCTTGCTGACCTTGGCAGCATTACAGAAGCAATCTTTACATAAGAATGGAGCGTTCCTCAATTATTTCTCCCAATATATTAGGTTTCAAACATATTTTTACTTCACCACCGTAAAGAGGTTTGAAATCCCCAAGTGAAAAGTGCTATGTCCAGTTACAAGAAATAAGTACAATATATCCAGCTTTTTGTCCCAACCTTTCTTGAATGTACATACTTACTGCTGATAATGCAAAGTAAATCCCTCTGCCCTTATACAAGATAGTTAAGCTCTGTTATGTCCTCTGGACATCAGCCAGGGCTTTACAAATTGCCAGATTTTTAACTATAGGCCTCTCTCTTGCTTTAAAAATAAAATCAGGGCAGTAACCTCCCAGGTAGGTGGGGAAGAAAGTTGCAGAAGAGTACTAAAACCTGAAGATGCTAAATCTAAAACCAGACTAGACCTTTGGTTAGGGGCCCTGTGCAAGCCTGCAGCATTAGGGCTTGAAGTGATTTACATTAATTACAAGGAAATCAGGAGTTTCCAGCACAGGAGGAAAAAGGATGCCATGGCATTAGAAATAGAATAGTCACAAAAATAGGTTGATCATCATCTGAGGCACTGAGCAAGCTAAAGATCTCTGGGGCAGGAAGTACTTAAGAGCCCCCCAAACCTTTTCTTAATCTTTGTATCACAAAACCTCAACTAATAAGCAGAAAGACAGACACAGTGCACTTGGTCAGAGTTTCATGTGTTTTTTTTCCAAGGTAAACATTTAATATCATTGTCATAAAGGATTTCAAGGCTCTGGGATGAAAGTCAAGCTGTTCTCAAAGCTGACCATGCTATGTATCTGTGCTTATTTCATGCAATGATTCAGCATTTCCACTCTGATGACATCAGTGTTACAAAATAGATGTTATAAATCACCTCATATACAAGGTGCCTTAAACCATTTACATTCTCTACTTTCACCAGGACTCATCTAAAATTATTGGATCCAGTTTACCTAATTTTAACCATTTATAAGAACTACTGATACTTACTACAAGCACCAACCATTATTAGGGATGTATTTAAAAATCTGAAAGCAATTCACCTACATATGGTCATCCTTTTTTTTTAGCAAAGGAAGTATTGACTAGCTAAATTAAATGCTAGTAATCCATTATAGAGAGATACAGTTCATGTCTTTATTCCTAATTCTTTCTTCCCTGCCGCTACATCTTTTTCATTCCTTCCCACTTCCTTGAGGCATGCTTAATTTTCTGGTTATTTCCCTAAACTCTGAGAGCTCCAAATCTGAGGCAACAGGTTGTTCGCAACTGGTTCTAAGGTAGCAGCACTCACAAAGTATTGTTTTGAAACAAAACAATCCACCTGTTTTCAAAAACTACTTCTCCATGCCATGAAGCACCTGAACCCTCACATTCCTTGCAGCACAGATCATCTGAAGGTCAGCCTGCTGCTCTATGGCTAGATCTAAGCTGTTAGCAAGGGCATTTCCTCTCCCTCCAGCAATCCGAGGCAGAGTACAACTGGCAGTTTTATGCCTTTCTATAGCAATAATTTTACCTGAAACAATCATATGCATTATTCCCTCCATTTAAGGAAGCATTTAAGAGATGACAACAGTAAGGAGATGTATCTGACTGCTTTGGTAAGCACCATCCTGACTAGAACGTTTAGTCTTCTAATGATATGTAGAACACATACCTGCTCTTTCTTGGAAAGTATGTAACAATACTCTTTGCTGTCTCTACCAGACTCATAAAAGTAGCATTTTTAAAGAAAAAGCCATATAGTATTGGATCCTATGGGTGAAATCCATATTGGCCTTTTTGCACCAACAGAATCCACAGAAGTAAATACAAAATAGGATTTCAACCCATTTTTCTTTTGATACTGTCCTCATCGGTAACATGATTGTGACTTTATAGTATATGATTTCAATAAATTATTAAGAATGCAGTCATCAAAATACAAAAAAAATTACATTGTGATGCATTAAATGTTAAGTAAAAACAGAAGCATCTTATACAGCAATTTGTTTACTCATGTTGAAGATTTCCACAATATACTGCATTCACACGTGTCATACATACGTACACACACTCCCACACAGTATACTGTGTGCGTTCAAATGCATAAGTAAAACTTGCTGGAGTCTTCAAAAATGACCATCTGCTACATGCACCATATTTTGGTATGTCTGTATAGATGCTCTAGGTATGTACCATCATTTCAATATTCAGTTCTTTATCCATTAACCTGGCCAGACCATCTGGACACCTTAATGAATCTTTTAATGAATATCAATCCTCTAATCAGCACATGAAATCTCATAGGTACTCACCCTGCAAACTGGGCACTGCCAGTGACTACTGCTGTCTCTAAGCCTGAACTCATCAGACAAACACTTGGAATGATACACACGAAAACACAGGTCACATATCAACACCTCTCCAGGCAAATGGCATTCAAAACAATACCAGTCATGATTTTCTGTTTCCCAGTCCTACAAAAAATACAAAATATTTTTGTATGACATTGTGTCAAAATCTGCAGGAACTAAGAACAAAATTGATATGTCTTGAAATCCAGCAGCAATTAGACATTATAAACATTTTAAGAAGTGTATAATGTTTAAAAAACAGGGGAAAACCTACATGTTTAAAATCTCCATCAGTCAATACACACTAACTCAAATAGAATATGAATGCCAAGTTTTAGGCTTTTTTTTTCAGTTTTGTCTGATAAGTAACAATTTCAAATACGAGCTCTGTCCACAATGAAAAGTGGGTTTGATTTCTACCTTTGTGTGAAACACTTGTTGACCTCTCTGTATTAGACTACAAACAAAAGTTTGTGCACCTCAACAGATCATACCTATTTCCTTGAACTATTTCCCCTGGGTTTGATTGTTACAGTATATTTTCAACTGTAATTTTCTGAAGGGTGGTCCCTTCCACTCTTAGTCTCTTAAAACTGACAACCTTTCCATATCAAAGTGTTGGGTAACAAGAAATAAACGAAATCATGAACCTATTACTGCAAGAAATGTTTCTGCTAAGCAATCCCAAAGCAATTCAAAAAACCAGAAAATGTTTTTTCTTGCAGCGTCCAACAGCACTAGGCTTATTCCTGAAATGTCCTACAGAAGACAAAGGATATGGCTTTGCTGATGCACAGATGTCTTTAATACATTCTTCCTTGAAAATTCAGCCCCAACGGCCAAATTTTGGCCTTTGAAACATGTGCACAAGCTTTGCTGAAGTAAATGAGAGCAGCATGCATACAATTTGGAGGCAGAATTTTGCTGTAGGAATCTATAGTACTAAAACCAGACAGAATTGCCAGTGGCCATTGTTAAATGTTTATGTTTGTTATCCGAAATGCCACACTTCTCCCTACACTTAGAAGACAAAATAACTGTCACATATCTGATAAATCTCCCAATCTTTTCATGTCAAATGTCACTTTTCAATGGGTTCAGATCTCAGAAAAAAAATATTCCTATTCTTAAATAAATCATCTTGATAAAAATCTGATCAAGCTATTTTTAACATCATGTTGTAAAGGTGTGGTTAGCAGTTCTTACCAACTGCCAAAACTGGAATTTGTCCCAGTCTCCTTTTCCCGTGCCTGGGAACTATGGTCACTTAAGTCCTTGTGTGAGACGTCTCCTCCAGTGGAGCAGCATAAGGAGTGCTACCCAGAAGCGGCACTTCCAGTCCCTTCAGCTGAAGAGCAGCTGTGTTGTGTACGTAATTCATCTGACTAGAGCCCCCATCAATGTAAGGGATTTAGGGACAGCCTCAACCTAGACTGCCTACACTGAAGTTTATACACTGTGAATGTTAGTCTGCAGGGGCAGTAAGTTTAGGGGGAAAAAGTCCCCAAACAACCCTTAAATAACAATTTTTGAACTCAGAACTTTGCCTTCCTTTGTTGTTCAGATTAAGAGTGTAACTTGACTCTTCTTTTCTTTCTCCTCTTTTAACTCTAATTGCATGTTCTGTATATCTCAGAATGGATAACAATAATACCAATTCTGGCTATCAAGAACACCAAATTTTGTTTCACAAAATCTTCCCCTTCCACAAAATCCAGTGACAGTGCACTCTGGGAGCCCTTGCTTTACAGTATTTTAGAAACAACTAAAGATACTGCATTGTTGTTGTACTTGAATTGCCTGTAGACTGAGAAAAATCAGGATAAAGTATTGCTTTATATTTATTTCATATTAGTGTAATACTTATCATCTTCAAGAAACTTAAAAATAAAAAAAAAAAGAAAAATAATCAGATGGTAGTAAAGGACCAATTAAGCAAGAAAAAGAACTCAGTTTTGATTAGGATCTAGCCAGACAAAAATCAAACTGAGAAGACCCCAACAGGTTCTGGCTACTGAGGATTTCACCAAGGAATCAGTATTTCAGGATTCTTTATTTCTATTCATACTAGTTACTTATTAGTCTGTTCCAGATATTCCATTGTTAGGAAATATGCTGGCAAAGAGATGTGGAATTCATAAACATACGGAAATATACTTGCTGGCAAGAAAAATCATACACTCAAGCCAGGAACCATGACATAAAATAAAACACCAGAAAAAGCTTTCTTCAGTACTCACACTGCAAAGTTTTGAAAACATCATTATTTCTAAATATATTCACCCAGGTTTTGCACAGAAAAGATTTTTAGTTTAATGCAGTATATTTAGTGCGTAACTACAGACAAAACATTAATTTAGGCAATATACTTGAAGTTAATAAAGAAACTAAAAAAGGTACATAGCCCGTGTGAACAACTACACTACTGACCTCAGTAGAAAGGTCAGAGGCGTTAATTTTGGTCCAACAGCAATGAAATGTTATCGCTTCTCCTGGTCTACAGAAATTTGAATGGGAGGAGAATGTGCTCCCAACGCAGTGTTATTTTTCTCTTTTTCATGCCGGAGATAGGGTTCGTTTAAATAGCTCGAGCTCGAGCTCGGGCTCGGCCTGTCGGTGCCCGGGTAGGACAGGTCCAGACTCCCCAGCAGCTGCCACCACTGCTGTGTGCACTTATAGAACGTACCACCAGGTGTCATCAGCCACCCCGAAAAGGGCCGATTAAAGGGCAACCACTGGAACTACATCCTGAACTGTGACATGTGAGTAACCACTTCCAGCCCCCAGGAGAGAGAAAAATCATCGAACTACATACATACATAATGCAGACTAAACTCAGAATTGGGAGTGATATGGATGATGGTGGTGGTGGTTAATATAGCAAACTAAGCTATCCTAATGGAAGACAGAAACGTAATAGAAAATATGACAGAATTCAAAACCACATAGTGCAAAAATTGTTCACCTTGTTTTTTGCTGCTGTCTGGGAAAAAGGCTGCATACCGTAGGCCTTTCAAAATAAAAACAAAACAAACTTTGTATCTATACTGTAAGCCATCCGATTATCAGGATATACACAAGGCTAGAAAGAATTCATGCACAGTGAGCAGGAAATCAATCTGTTACTTCTAACATCTGGTTGCATACATTTCCTCCAGCATTTCTGGAATGCTACCTAATGCCTTCACCACATTCTGTTTCTTTTAAAACATCCCGTGTACTTATATCATTAAAGGAACCCGACACCCATCTTCTGCCCCATATATATACACACCCACCAGGACAAGTTAAAAATTGTCGAGAATATTAACGATTGTTAATTAGCATACTCTCTTTGATGCATAAACCTTCTGTGGGCATCTAATAAAGATCCCTGTAACATAATGTACCGCATAGGGAGTGGCCCCTCCATAATGAAAGCAACATCTCTGTTGCACATTATCAATGATTAAGCTATCACTTTACCAATAAAACTCACAGTCCTTATTGGTGTACAGAAGGTGATACACTCTCTGGGGGCCATGAGGACTGAAGGCAGGATCTCTGCCACGAGGATGCGATCTGCCAATATCCTCGTTTCCTGACGCAGGGCAGGGAAAGCCTCTTGGGTCACCGCGCTGGCAGACAAAGGGAATCCCGGCCACCCAAGTTCAGCAGTTCAGCGGCACCCAGTGACTGGCCACTACCCCCGAGAGGGAGCGGATTTGGCAACAAAGCTGCATAGCTCAGATGAAACAGGAGGCCTTCCCCCTTCATTCTACTCAGCTGCCTGCTGCATTTCTAGATACAAGCATCAGCAGGGCAGCAAACATCTGTTTGGGGGCTTGTATTTAATAGCCAAAGAGCTATGCTCTGTTAAGCAGAGTGGGATCTTGCAGTGATACAGGTCACCTCTGGTCACTTCTTCTTTATATTCAAATCAGTCAAACATTAGATCATAAAGGTCGCTTTGTACTGACATAAATAATTGAGATTTCTCAGCAACGAGAATGAAACAATGCAACAATTTTGTAAGCTTACTTTTTTGTTATTTGTCTTAAGTAGGTTGTCTTAAAGCAAATACATAAATTTATTCTGGAAGTACAGAAAAGTAACATGGGACAGAAAATGTCAGGCTATCCAGAACATTTGACAATTTAAATACAGATAAACCCAGCAGAAAGGAATGAATCATCATGTTGTAGCCTTTACTGTAGAATAAAATATATAGTTGTTGTCAAGGAAAGAATAATTTTAGTGCATAAAGAAAATGTCCATTATAATGCAAATGTACATCGAAAAGAAATGCTTACTCATTAGTAATGGAGATTTACTTAGCTGTAATTGAAATAGGGAATCTGTATGTTGGAGAATCTGACATCCTGCTGTATAATTAGCATACCATTAAGTATGAGATGAGAAGCACAAACTGACAGTAAAATTAACAATAACTTAGAGGTCACAATTGTAACTATTAGGTCATTTCCATACCTTAGCAAGCCCATAATTATTGTAAAAAAAAGATGTAAAAACAATTAGTAAATTTTAACTTTCCTATAAATTATACGTAGGCATAGCACATGAAAACAATATCAACTTCTTTCTTAGACTCTGTCTAAAAGGACCACTTTGCCTTCTTATAATGCATATTCCATTAATGTAGTTCATGTCTTACCTGTTAATCTGTTTTCTCCAAGTCCCTTAATGGTAGCCCAGATACTCGGTATTAAGTCACTCTACTATCAGGTGGAGAGAGGAAAAAGGTGGGGGGGAAAAAGGCAAAACTCTATTCATGAAACTCCCCCTTACAGGGGTTTGCTGGTTTCACACTGTTGAACTAGATTTCCCAAAGCATCCAAATTATGGATATCCTTTGGACTCAACTAGCAAGCTAAAAAAAAAAAAAGGGTCACATAGGTGGGAAAAAACAATTATAAGTCAGTTATCTCTTTGTCGCAAACAGGTTTATTTATGAATAATATACATACAGTTCTGTTGTCCTAAATTCAATATGACGCAAATGAAGGAAAGCATTTTCCATGGGGCTCGTGATTCCCAGCATTTCCTGTGTGGCACTTGTCCCACAGCAATCTTAGTGCTTTTTTTTTTCCCCAGATGTTTTCTTTTGAGTGCTTCTCCAGAGTTTCTTTGCTGCTTACCTATGGTGTCTCTCTATATTGCTCATGCACACTCATGCACACACAGCCCTCTCCAGATCCCTGGATTTTCATTCAGACCCACCTGTGTGCAAACTCAAGGTCAGCCCTGCATATCTGTGCTTTAACAATGCCTACAGCTCCAGATCTCCAGCAGATAAAGAATTTAAAGCAGGTTTTTTTCCCACATACAGTCTAAAAGAATAGTGTTAGCAGATATACTGTAGATTTCCCCCACTTTGTATCATAACAACAGTTTTGGTCTGTCACAGTGGTGAAATACAGAAGAGCAACAAGGTCCATAACAGCAGAAAGAAGTCCTTTACAAAATATAAACTATATAGAATACTACTGTTTGCATGCTTCATTTATACGATGTTTTCAAATCACCAACCTAAAACCAGTGTAACCTTTTCCTGATCATTTTATAACCCTTTCAAAAGCAAAACAATCTCAGTGAATGAGTTCCCACCATTTTTCAGATTCCCATTTCTTTGATATCTAATGAGATAGGCCATGCCCAGTTTGAAGATATCATTTCTGAGACAAATGTTCTGGCTTATGGTATTTTAGGATTCAAGAACAGCCATAAGGAACACTCTCTTCTCCCCACCTCCATCAGCTTTAACATTAGAGCTCTTTCAACTGTCTCAGTTTCAGCTAAGGGAGAAGTTTTAAAACTTTGGATTCTGCTGTTAAGGTTTCCTTGTTGACTTTAAGTAACTCTTCACTGGAACCCAAAAAAGTTGACTACCAGTCCATATGGAGTAGACAGATACACTGAAAGAAATAACCTCCCACAAGAATTACATATTACTTTTTCTCACATCTTTTACTTTGCTTTAGGTTTTGCAACCTGCATCAATCATCATCTGCTGTTAGGAAGTAATTCCTCTCTCCTTTCATGATTCAAAGTTTCTGCTGTAAATGAAAAGCCTTTATTATAATATTATAATGTGGTGGCACTGCATTCTAGCATGGCTGTATCCAAGTCCTCTTCTTAAGAGGTCTCAAGAATATACCACAAAAACCTATGCCCACATTCACATTTTAACAAAGCAGCATCTATTTCTTTCTAAGCACATTCCTAATCAATCAGTTCCTTTCTGTCTTTTTCAGGCAGCATCTGTTCCCATCAAAGCCTTCTCAATTAGATATGAGCTTTACTATGGATATTGGTTAAAAATTTGCAGTGCATTTTGCAGTCCTTACAACTCAAGAATATAATGAGTCACTGTGGGGAAGCATTACCTATGTGCACTTCTGATACAAAACGTGAAGGAAATGCTTCTTACTTACACATTTGCTGTAAACAGCCACTGCTGTAAACAGCTGCTGCATTAAATTATCTCTGTTCACCAATACTTCTTGCAAAGTGTAAAGAGGCAGGCTTAAACAGGCTCGGACAAGAACAGTTGTAAGAGCCCTTAAGAACTGTGGAAATGCCAACTGAGCTTAGCTTTGAAAAGTCTCCCCTTGCCCATCTATTCACTGCTTTTGCAATACTGTTGAGCTTCCAAGTGACTGCTCTGTAATACGAGTTTTACAGAATGTGGCTGTTTACATGTAAAACTGGACAGATTGAAGGCTTGTTTTTGTGTGGTTTTTGTGTTGGTTTTTTTTTCCCCAGAGGAAGACTAGCCTCTTTTTCAATCAGCCTATATCTCAATGGGTACAACAGCTAGTAAGAAACCTTCAACTTATCATGCATCTCTAGCAGATGCATTGGTTTTCACTCAGGCACTAGCATGCCTCAAATACTACCTGGATCGAACAAGCATACTGGGTCACAGAACACCACTCCCAGTATTTTTTCCAATGCAGTGCGGACACTGTGTTTCTCACCAGAGGTCCCAGCCTGCTGGGAGGGCAGTCCTCCTCCTGACCTGTGGGCCAGCCTTCTCTTCATGCCACAACATCCCTGGCTCCATCTATTTTTTAGTGAGCATGAATCTTCCTGTAAACCTGCATTCAGTAGGCCACAGAATCTTTTCAACAGAATGGTAGGTTGGGCTTGGAACTGAGGGAGACATGATTAATTCCCTGATCGCTCAGAGGACTCCTCCATCTTTACAGCAGGTAAATGGTGAGCTAACTGTTTAACAAAGTATTTTCCTTTTATCACTGCTGTACAGGATCGATACTTGATCAAGATGATTGCTTCACAATGATAAAGTGTCTTTCTTAGATCATCCCATGTTTTACATTTAATGTTAGAGCAATGCATTAAGAGTAAAATCAGTATCAAAATAAGCTTATTTTCTCCCTGGTGGTTTCCTTGTATATACGTATTTACTAGATACATTGCCTCCTGTTTTGCATCTATTTTTTTCTTGCTGCTTCTGCTCATCAAAAGTGCTCAGCATATAAACAAGCTTCCATCTATCCTTCAAAGTCACAAAGACTTCAGCAGCTAGAATTCATTTATGAAAACTGTTTCACTTTATCTTCTTCCTTTTCTAGAAAATGACCACAGCAGGTATCTACAAAGATGTATGCTTTTACAGACAGGATAATCTGTCCATTGCAAATCAGTTGCTTTTATAGATCCTTTCCTCTGATGACCTGGGCTTCATCTTGAAAATGGATTTCCATAAACTGACTCTGTAGGACACTTTGTAGGTATTCATTATTCATGTTTTATCACAAAGAAATTCTAAGCAATTATTCATTTGTATGTCCTCACACCTACCTAGGCATCTTGTTTGATTTCAAGTACATCTATTTATTTAGTGCAAGATTTTAATAATCTCGGCATAGACTTTTTGTAACATTATTTTTAATTTCTCTCATTTTAGAAATATTTTTTATTCTAAACAGAACCAACAAAAAGACAATCAGAGAAAGACTAAAATCTCCTTCTCTGTAGTGCATATTAAACACAGACGTATTTATAACATCCTGATAATCCATTTTCATTTTCTTCACTGTTAACTGCTTCCTCTTCTGATACACTGACGTAGGAAGACTCAGGTTCTGCAGTGAATTCCACAGCCTCTGAGAACACTTTTGACTTTCTTTCATTGAGTTTAATTTGCAAACCTAAATTTGTCTAATTAATTTTTTGCCAGTTTGTCTTAGAAGTCTTCTGTTTCTGGCAGAAACCACCAAAGTCTTCTCTGGAAGCCTGCCAGGACAGGCAGATTTTTATTCCCTCTCCTACCTTGTAGTTATGCTCTGGACAATTTGGGATGATAGGCTCCAGAGCTAAAGAAGTGGAAGTTTGTTCAACCAGTGTAGTAGCATACCAGCAGCCAAAATGACTGCAAACCCCCCTGTCATGCTTATCCTCTATGAGGTGTGTTCCTGAAATGATTGAATCTCATCTTCCCTCCCAAGAAGATCATGTTTGGGTAGCAGCAGTTTACATTATTTGAGGTGAGACAATACAAGCATTCTCCTGCAGGATATTAGAAATACAAGAGTTTCAAATGAAAATATCTTTTTCTTTCTTCGCATTCCAAGTGAGTTCAAGGTTAATATAAGATTTCAACTTATCTCCCCAGAAACTGGATTTGCTTCTGGTGTTAAAGTCACCATTTTGTAGTTAAGTTGAGCCAATAAGTAGTTTGTAGGCTATTTTCGTTAGAGAGATAAATCACTGATGGAGTGAAGTATTTATTAGGTGCGATGCCTTTTATTTCCACATTATGCATGTGAAGTTTTTCCCCTAGAAAGAGAATGAATCCAGACCAGAAAGAAACCACCTCTTTGCTTGTAGTTCCATGTCTTGTTGCTAGAAGAACTGTGCATAAAAGGGGTCTCCCACCCGTTTTCTTTGACAAAATATATTTAAATTGCTTTTTCTGGCCTTATCTTTTCCGGAATTTTGTAAAGTTGATGTCTCTGCACACTCAGAAACATTTTATATGAACCAATAGCAGTACTTCCTACACACTTCATTTAAATCTCCAACTTGTAGTTCATGTCCCCTGTGCTTTAGGTGTGGCTGGTATTGTTTAAGCTGTCAGTGATATATAGAAGCATGAAGGCTGCATATATTGTGAATGAAGCATGAATGTTAACAAGCCCTACAGCTTCAACGAAGTTTCAATCAGTGACCAGCATGACATAATAATAAAGCATTCAAAACAGTTGCCGGAGATGCAGAGCCTTTTGAACCCATAAAGTTAGTAAGAACAACACAACTAGGTCAGGGTTGGCACAACAGAGGTGAGGAAAAAAGATACATACTTTTAGAGCAAACTCAAGACAGACTGATCTATGTCATCTAGTCCATTAGTGTAATTTAAGTTCCACGATGGAAGCGTTATACAGACAAGTTTAACTAGCCTCAAATTCAACTGTAAGTAAATTATTGTTCTTCAAAACACTCTTTCAATCAGAAAAAAAAAGTTTTTGTGACATACGTGAACAACAGCATCAGTATCTCAACTCCAGAACAGTGAGTGAAAGCCTCAAAGGAGAATGCAGCATTACTTTGACAGAATTTTTCAAAGTAAGTGTGGCAAAGCTGGGAGAGGCAAGTGAAGATGCTGATGAGGTTGTTTTACCAGTTTAAAAGCAACATCATCTCCTAGGTATGCAGTAAGGTGGACTCTACTAGTATCATCCTTGGTAGTCAAAGATCCACCAAACAGAGTAAACACCTTTTTTACGGGATTAAAAAAAGATGAGCAGAGGAGAGCTAAGAAATACTCCTGAACAGATGAGAAGCAAAAAACAAGATTGGAAGACGAATGCAGAGAATTGCTCATGATTCTCAATCCCTCTTGGATAGGAAGAGCCACTTCTCATGCGCTACATGCTAACAGGCTTAATGCAAAGACAAAGAACGATCTTGGCTTTAATACAGCAAGAATTTCTCATCCATGAGGTGGGAGTTCAGAATTCTGATTTGCTTCTCAAAGACAAAACAGTCTATGCTCTGATTTGGAGATCTGAAAATAATTGCTTTTCTGAACTTTCACAAATCCATAGCAGGATATTACACCAGTGAGCACTAATTTTTGGTTCATTAATAAGCAAACGTTTACACTAGTGTGCAGTTTGTGATAATAATATGCAAGAAAACCCCTTTGCTTCTAGTACACAGCAGATTGACACAGTGGAAGTCTCTTGGAAAAATGATGGGAGCTTAGAGGATGGAAAGACAAAAGAAAGATTCAAAAAGTTCCAGAAGCTCATTTCCCTTGAGTGCTCTTGTGGGACCAGAGTTACATGGCCTGACCCTCAAACTCTTCCCATTCACCTCATCCTGAGGAGTGGAATAAGGGGTGGAAACCAGTGTGAACTTCTTGCTCTTACAGGATCATTCATTAAATCTTTGATCAGTGAATCACCAAACGTAAGGAGCACTGGTACTTTCACAATAATTAGAAATCTGTCGGGAACGTTCCAGCCTGGAAAATTCCTATTTGTTACAATATGTGAGAAATAGTAGCTATCATGGTTTGGGCTACATTTAGCTTTGGATCAGTGAATTCACACCAGACTTCAGATTAAAGGCAATATCAATGAATAAGACAAATGGAGAATTTTTTAAATACTGAAGGAAATGTTTCTTCATTTGGTGTGACATGTTCTTCCTCTCTGTGCTCTCTAGTTCTAAGATCTTCCCATGATACAGGCACTGACTGTCACTGCTGCTGTTTCATATTACTCTTCTCTTAACTGCACATTAAAACCACTCCTCAGCCCAGTTAATTAGAAGCCCCTAGCTTGTTATCAGTAACTGGTAGCTATGTAGGTTGGCTTCTGTTTGGGTTTTTGGTATTTGGGTTTGTCTTATTTAAATGCAACTGAATTTTGTGTACAGAAAAGATTCAAGCCCTCACAGTTACCATTCTTACGATTTTCACAATTATCTTCATATTTATAGAGACTCAAGATGACACAGCCAGCTCACAAACAGCTTCTGGCTACCAATACTGACCTAGCATGGAAAAACCAATATAATTAGAAAAGCAATTAAGCATGGCAAGTAAGAAACTCATCCTTTGCTCCATCTAAAGCAGTTTAGATTAACACAAACATAACTGTCAAAATACTCCTTTCTCACAGATTGATCCTAGCAATATTGAAACTGTGATACATCAAATCACAATAATCACTGGGTGTGTGCCCAAGGTCACTCGGGTTAATAAAGCCACCTTCAAAACACACAGTGGGAAGCAACAAAGGTTAAAAGGATGGAAAAGCAGACAGACTGAAAAGATGGATTGGTTAGGAAGACTTGAGACTTGAAAGTACCTGGAGTCACTTTGAGCAAGCACCAGTACTTTCTAGATATAAAATATCAGAAATTCCCCAGGATGAGTTAGCAAGCTATGAATACAGGGATGTATTGGGAAAAGCACATTCTAGTCCTAATGTTTTCTGAAAACAGGAAAGCAAGAAAAGTGCCCATCCAAATAACATGCTTGACATTAAACTAAAAAATCTTTAGAGAGAAGAATTTGAGAGGCGATGATTTAGATATGGAGCGTACCAAAAGCACAGGAAAGTTACAGGACTGTAACTAAGCCCCAAACTCAGACTTAACTGGCTAGAAGAGCTGCTGGCTCTTTCTATAAGCAATCAATTAATTAATCAGAAAACAGAACTCTGTAAACTTCTTTAAAATATGAACACCTCATATGTATTTTGTCAGTAGATCCAAGTGCTTTAAATAAGTGTCAAGCCTCACTCTTCACATCTCAGAGAATTTGGCTGCTAGGAACCAACTTTAAACCACTATAGTGCTATAAGATATGTTGCATTCAGATGCAAACAATGAGCCTGTATTACTACAACATCTCCATTTTAGAACAGCACAATATTGTCTGGCTTTATGAGCACATGTAAATTGATATTATACATTCATAATCCCTCTCTCTGGGTCAGTGTAGTTTTATGACTTTAATCATGAAGAGAAGAATTAGCACAATAAATGCTCAAAATAGCTCCATGCACATTGTCTATAGAAAAACCAGAAAATATGTAAACGAATAAGACAAACTAAGTCTAAGGACTGTATCTAATCCCTGATAAAGCTTTGTGACGTTGGTGCTTTAATTTTATTTCTTTCATTAGGATTAGACCAACCACTATTGTACACAGATATATAAAAGTAAATAAAAGTAATGGCATAACTGAAAATAGAAATGCATAGGTAAGGAGACCCATGATTCTTTTCTTCAAGAACTCTATTTCCCTTCTATTTTATTGGCTGCATTGAAAACATACTTAACAACACTGATTTGCTTTTTTTTCTAAATCTGAAAAGCAAGGAGATAATATCTTTTATGTCAATAATAAATAATACTTCCACATATTCTGAGAGAAACAGAAAAAATATTTTAGAAAGAAAAAATAAACTTCCATTACCCAATTTCAGGACTGACATACCCCCTTGCGGGCAAGAAGCTGCAGAGATTTTGCTGAATTGCATAATAATGGCATCGACAGACAGTGAAAATGAAAATTCCTAACTAAAATCCTGGATAACAATGGAAAATAATTTCTTCTCTCATTTATTTTGAGTCAAATGCATTAATTATCTGCAAAATGAGAAAGCCTGTAAGATGAGAATACATTTTGAAAGTGTGCAAAACATCTGAATATATGGTAAATGAGCAAACAAAATGAATACCTACAAGTCCCAGAGGTATAATATTTGCAGTAGTTCTTGTATAGGTACCAACCCTTAAATATCAGTTGGCATACAGTATGTTTGGCAACTGGCTCCATAATTTAAATTTAGTAACTTATATAAAAGTATTTCTCCCACATATATCTCAGAGAAAAAGAGAACAATTTTACAATCTTTTAAAATTAGATCATTCTTTTTCTCAGTTTTTCAGAATATTCAGAATATAATTTGTCCCTTTTGGAAGGGCCTTTTGATGCCCTCAAACTGTTTTGTCTTTGCACTTCAGCTTGTTCTTTTGTATGACATCTCTGAATATATGCAATTTTGCTTCCCCCCGCCCCGCCAGCTTCAACATACTGATAGAACAATGATAGCAAAGTAGCATAATTGTTTTAACACATTCCTCTGAAGGCTAGGAGTAACCCTATCAGAGATCTGTCTTCATTGCATAGATCATAGACTGGTTTGGATGGGAAAGGACCTCAAAACCCACCCTCCTGCCACAGTCAGGGACACCCTTCACTAGTCCAGGTTGCCCAAAGTCCCATCAACCTGGCCTTGAACACTGCCAGGGAGGGGGAAGCCACAGCTTCTCTGGGCAGCCTGTGCCAGGGCCTCACCACCCTCACAGGGAAGAATTTCTTTCTAATGTCTAATTTAATTCTACCCTCCTTCAGCTTAAAGCCATCACCCCTTGATCTGTCACACTATCACTCTGTCAGTCTACTGGATAGGGAAGTTTGGAGACACATAAGCAAGCACCAAAGGTTACTTAATGTATCTTTTCTAACTAGAACTGTGTTTTCATAATCTGTACACTTCTAGTTGCTGTTACCATTTAGCAATGTGTCCACAGTCATCACTAAAATCAGTACTCTGACGGCTTGTGGCAGCCTCTAGTCGGGCACCTAGATAAGTAACAGAAACAGGTGCTCAGCAGTTCTGTGGCCCTGGCCAGTCATTTATTTACGATAATGCTTAGATAGAAAACTTCAAAAATGTAAAGAGACATCAAGCAAATGCTCAAAATATGGGGGAAGCTTGCAGAAATGTATCCCTTTGCTGACTCTTTGAAACAGCTAGCTCTTACTGACTTCCACTGGGTGGAAAGTGTTTTTCTGTGCTCCTCTGGTGTGCCAGAAAACAAGTTAAACTCCAGTCACATTCTTGCTCTGATTCCAATAGGTGGTGGATCAGTTCTCCAGCTTCTCTCTTTCACATGAAGAGCTTTCCAAGTTACTGTAGTACCAGCCAAATCGAGTTTGATAACTGGATCAAGAGCCTGTCTGTAAAAGCTTAAGTTTGAGAAGCCTGAAAATCCCTGTTCTAATATTAATAGCCCTACTTCATAGAGTTCTATCTCCTGTAAGTAGATGTCCGAAAAGACCTCTGTGTGTTTCTCCTCACAGATATGTAACTTGAGCTCATGGTTCAACAGTCATTAGTACCAGATCTGAGCAGTACTCAATTACAAAACAATTACAAAATGCATCTTGATCAAGTGCAGACAAAGCATCTGTAAAAGTATCCAGTGTGTCCAATGTCGAGAACATACCAAACTTCATGGTTTTGCACCAATTGTTGGAGAATGGAAAATACTTGGTCTGATATCAAGTGATGACAATGACAGTTTGTTACTCATTATTATTTTTTTAAATAAAGAACAAAGAGAATGACTTTATACCATATCAATGTGTTTAGCTTTGTCTGTCTGCAGTGGTTTGATTCATATTGGGATCAAGAAGCTGAAGGTTGGCTACTGTTGAAACATGGCCTGGATCAGAAGCTGATTCCTATTTTTGCATAAAACTTTTAAGTCAAGTGTGCACTGGTGTTCTGAACAACTGAGATGGCCATCATACATATGGACACAGCACGACACATCAGTGATCAGCAGTCATGCTAATGCAGTCAATACTTTTATCCAAAGGGCTATTCATAATGTGACTTCAGCAGCATCTCAGTAAAGTCAAAGACAACTCCTTTCATTCTGAGATGAAATAATTACGTAATTCTAATGACTCACTGGGAATTTGCATGCTGGTTATCTTACAAGCTTTGTCAGACAAATGTTGATAATAAGTAGCAGGAACATTTTCTGAATGACTGTTTAAGACATGGCTACTGTGAGGTATTTTGATTTTTTTTTCTCTTAGCAATAGAGGAAGCAAACATAATGACATAGCTACAGATCTCAGACTTTATATTGAGTATACACAGTTAAAGATCCCTAGATCCCTCTAAACAGACAAAACTGATATTAGAAATACTTAAAAGAGCTAAGCTGGAATTCTGAAATGTTTATTCCCAGGGAGAATAGTAAAAACAAAGCTATATGCCCTTTAAAGGCTCCCTTGAGGGTTTCTAATGAAATTAGAATGAGAATCTTAATACTGAAATAATGTACATTAAATACATATTTTAATACTTTAAATTAGTGTAACTGGGATAACTTTAACCATAATGTTTTCTGTTATGGATACTGCTTAGTACCACTTCCTATTCCTCTCACTTTTAAACAAAAAATAAGCTGTTTTTTCACTTTCAGAATCATATTGATGTCTGCAATAATGCAGAGAGTATTTTGGTGAGGTTTTTTAGACATTTTCCTGTAGTCTTTTTGGTTTTCCTCAAAATTTAAATTATCATGTAAGTCTGAGACAATGCTCTGCATTTTAGCAGCATTTACTGCAATTTAAGTTCCTAGTTGAAGTATTTGAAAGCTTTGCCAAACCCTTTTCTTTAATTATGAAAACATGGTCTCGCGAAGACACTGGGTGTCTGAACAAGGCAAAACAATTGTGCAAGATTTTTCCTAGTTTATGGGACTATTCTCAGTTAACTTTGTGAGTGCATTCCATCTCAGCTTTTCTTCCCTACACTTGACTTTCAACCTCTTTAACTTGATTTAAATATTTATTTTACAGAACAATATTTGGATGCCTGTAATAAATTTGCTAAGAAAATCCTTCCTAAGTGAATGCCCTGGTGTTCACAAATACCTGTAGTACACATCTTTTCATGTGTGTTCCTATATAAATTTAGAATTTCTTGTTGCACTTTGGAAAGGGAAGAGTTCTTTCTTCCTCAGATTCAGATCAAATCAAGATTAATCAAAAATTCTTGTCTCTTTTTCTATACCATCTTCGGGATTTGAGAATGTCTGAGGATTTCAAGTAATACCAATAATATTTACTGTCTTCCTGTGCAGCTGTAGAAGAGAATATTACATAAAAGTGACAGATGATAGACTTTGCCAGTGTTTCATAGCAGAAAACATGGAATTCAAAAAGAAAGAGCTTCTATGGAATAGAAAAGGTTAAAAAAGTTTAAGAGTGTATTACTTTCCTGTTCACAAGCACCAACACAGCATCTATAAATAACTTCAAATAGAAATTAAAACAAGTTTCATGCTAAGATACAAGAAATGGTGATTTATTTTCTCAAAGATTTTATACTCACAATCTCATCTCCTGGCAACCAATATCCTTCTTGTTCAATACCAGCTTTTGACCCTTTACACCCCACCGTCAGGGTTTCAACAATAAGACCATCCTTGACTGCTAAACTCAGCTGACGTGTGGTTTCTTTTGGATGCATACCATGGACTCGAGACATATACCTGCACACAAAGCACAAATGTTTTTCAGTGTTAATTTATAAAATATGTCTGCAAATCAATACTCTTTTTCAAATGATTTAAAATAGACAAAGTCTAGGGTTTAGGTTGTTTTTAAACCCTCAAAAATTATACAATTTCCCCCTTTACTCCAAATCATTTTCTCTCCCCTCTGAAGGTATCATGTACGCACCTACACGAGTGTTAGCAGTAATCATGTACCAGAAAAATTATCAGACCCTAAAACTAACCCTCACAATGCCTGGGCTTGTCTCTGCTACACTTCCATCCATTTGTGCTCCTAGAGAGACTTATTTAACTGAAACTTGCAATGCTTCCTATAGTGCACATACTACAGACTAAGTCTGGAGATGTACCAATGAATCTACGTGATGCTCATGAGTGTAACACATTGACAAAAAAAATGTGAAGTTCATGCATTGCATATCCAAAGCCAGCAGCTACAGTTATAGTATTAAGTGGGGTTTTTCCTTTTCTTGAGACAACCAAAATGATCACACTATGATGAACTGCACTGTTAAGAACAAAACATATATAGCCTAAATTGTGCATAGACATGAGATTCGGTTGTGTAATGCTGACCTTTACCCAGTGTAATTTACCTCTAGACCAACACCAAATATTAACTCGGAGTAAACAAAATAAAACAATCTTCCCTCCTATACTGGCAACCTCCCTGTTTTAAAATCATTACACTTCAGAACTTTTTTAGCAGAATACCAAGAACATTTCAATGAGTCACTGCACATAGAGAAGCGAAGAGAGCTGCAATCAGCAGATAAATGAGATGACTTGAAACCAATTGTTTTGTGGACATATTTTTCTAGTTCATATTAATCATATAGTAAATTTCTGACTGAGTAGAAGTATTTATTTGCGTAGTAAATTGTACAATAATCAGCAACACAGGACTTTATAAATTTCTGCTTGGTATCTGAGGCATTTACGTAAATGCAGCATGCTTGCAGGATCTTGGGGAGGGGTGTGTGTTAAACCTCTTAAAGGCAGATGCTGCCGTTGACTGTATTTTACAATGACAACCACAACACAGTCCAAGTCTTGTTGGTTTGTGCATGCTACCACTCCATAAAGAGTAAGTAATAATAAATGAAATTAACTGAGAAAGAGCAAAATTCTGGGCAAGCGTATGACCCAAGCTAATATATATAATATGTACACTCATGTTACGTGTACTTCCTGTGTGTGTGTGCACATGCACACATTTATGCAAACACAACTAGCTTTTTAAAGTTAGCAAACTATCATTGTCAACATTTGCTAACTTTATTGGGTTTTCAGCAAGTTTCCATTTTAACTCCCACCCTGTCAGAGCCGCAGCATGCACGTCTTCTGCAATTTCTTCAGGTCCTTAACAGATCTTAAAATACATGTCATAGGTACTGTCATTCTTCTCATTTTACTGAAAGAACACATCAGGTATTGTGCAAGGAAGTGATTTCCCTACAGGTATACAGTAAGCTGCTACAGGTCTGAGAACAGAAACTGAGTATTAACCCAGTGCCATAGTCTTCGGTGCATCCTGCTGAAGAAGCCCCATATTTTGCATTGCATCATCCTCAGTTACAGAATCACAGTCTAACAAAACTCTTCAATGTAAACTACAAGTTTGTGATTCTCACTCTCATCTCTGAACAGAATGGATATATAATACAAACCCAAAACCCTTAAACCAACTCTAATCAGCTAAGAGGTTTAAATCTGCCTATTTCAAGTGCAGCACAGTGCACACTAGTGAAAAGGAGCACAAGGCTCAGAATCTCCTGTTTCTCAAATCCAATCTGTATCGGCAACCAGAGTGAAAGGACTGCCACCAACTAATAAAATTTCCTCGTTTTCTAGAGTTGTATAACAGGACTAAAAAATCCCAAGTAGTTTTTTGAAGAATATTTTAGCCAATGTTCAGACTGTGCAGTCTAGAGATCCACACGGGATAAGTTTTACACATTTAAAAGTAAAATGGCATCAGCTTTCGTAGGAAGTCACACACATCTAGAGAGAATGTTTATACATCGAATACTAGAATTACTATTAGAAAAGTGGTGTCTCCCCCTGAAATTTTACTTATTTTAAAAACTGCAAAGTGTATATGGCTATATATTCACAAAGATTATCAAACAGCACTGGTAGGGTCCGGATGAAATCCTATCTTGGTTTTTTTTTTTCAGACAGAAGGAAGGCAGCTAAACTGAGAAGCTATTAAGGCACAGGATTTGAACCAGAAAAGGCAGTTGAAGTTCTTTAATAATGGACTGTGAAAAACTGTCACAACACGTGAAAGATGCTGGAAATACAAAATAGCTTTAAACTCCAGGTTAGGCACAGAAAGCATGATGTTTGGAGTCCTAACTTCTACATCAGACTCATTACTGGATTGGGGAAAAACTACTGAAATGTCTTTGTGCAAAAGTGACACTACTAATCCAGGGAGTGGAAGTCTTTTCCTGGCACTGCGTGCACTGAAGCATCTGGCACCAAGCTAAAAAACAAGGAAGAGAGATAAAGCAATCCCCGACTGCTGTTTTCAACAAAAGCTGATTAGCCTTACCTTGGAGATAGGGAGTTGAAGCAATACTGGTTTGCTATGCTCTTGCCTAGTCCTTCACATGGACAGATTGGGAAGGGTAATACAATCCCTATACTGCTATTATGTAGCCAGCCATGAGAAATGAAGCAAATACGCTTTCAGAAGGGTGAGAATAAGGCACGAAGACAAAGTAAAATCCCCTAAATCAGTAAACCAGCTACAATCAGATAGGGGGTTGGAACAACCATTTCAAAATACAATTTAACTGTGCTAATCCCCACTATATAAAATGAGGGTCTGTCTGATGAAAAGAGGAGGTTTGGCATGATAATCTTCATGTTAAATTCCAAATCTCACCAAATGAGGTTGCCTGTCTGCAGGACACAGAATCAACTGAACTGCTGCTCAATATAACAGTATTTACAGAACAGTATTTTCTCAATTTTTAAACTGGCAGTGTAAACCTCCTTGACAACAGCATAGAAGAATCTAGCAAATATAACAAAATTGCAGTTATTGTAATTAACTTCTAAGAGTCTATTAAAGCATATTTTCAATTATTGCAACACCCCTGAAAAGTGAAGGACAAGAATCTTTAGCACGCAGGTTGTTCATCAACACCCTTAAACCTCAGTATTTTCACACTATGAAATGTATATGTAAATGTGCTGACCCTCAGAAACAAGATATTACCAAAAGAATGAGGTAAATGCACATGTGCACACAGCTGATGTATGTGCACACTTGTCCCACAGCAAAAGAAAAAAATTAGAGAATGATAGAGGATACCTATTAAGAGCTTCATAGATTGCATGTGTGCATGCATGTGCATCTGTATTTTGTGTACAAAACACCAACCACAAAAACGTGAAATAATTTTAAACCTATTTGGCACTGCAGATAAACAGCAGTCAGCTCTTTTCATATTGAGCAGCATACAGTATCACAGTATTCTTCTGTTTATATGCCTTATTCTTGTTCACCATCCTAAAACCTTGACCATCTCTCAGACACCACAGGGACAGCCCAAGGGGTCAGTGTGGCTGAGGACTCAAGCAGTTTTCACAGCATCCCAGAGCCACACAGCCATCTGCTACACACCCCACTTGAGCCACACTGCAATGACAGGGCAGGAATGGCATGCAGGGAAACTTCCAGAGCCCTGTCTCCCTCACAGCAACAAAATGCAGAAGCTCCTACATGCAGAACTCATGCCACTACTAAGTGACAACTGCATCTTGCCACCTCTCTTTGCTAAACAAACCAGGAATACCCTAATGCACCTCTAATCTGCTTGCCTGCCCAATATACAGGAACTACTATAGAAGCACCGAAGTCTATCAGCATGTAATTAATTCCCACCTAAAACTTAAAAAAAAATTCTCAAACTAGCCAGTATTCAGCATGTTCATCAAAAACTCTAATACATGTGCATCATAACACACCCTAAAACTCAAAAAAAAGGGTTTGTTTTGATCAAAGGGGTGTGGAGGAAGAAGACTCCAAAGCTGCAATCACCATGGGAGCAAAACAGATAGAAGAGTAGCTGGCAGTTGCAGGCCATCTGAGGGTGAACGTTTTGCCTCCAGCTGTCACACAGCTCACAACACTTCTGGTTGGTGCTCTGCAAGAAACAACACAAAGCCAAATCCCATCCCAAAAGCTTCAAATATATGGCTACAAAATGATGCACATCAATACCTAACTGTCCTGAAGAGTCCTCTTGAAGGTAACTGTGGTCTGCTGAGATGCAGCTAATGGTTTACATGGGCTCAGCTGTGTTGTGACCCAAAAAAAAATGCTGGCCGAGGAAGGCAGTAAGGTTATTTAAGGTGGAAAGTTAAGACAAGGATTTTAAAAAAATAATCTCAGTTTTCTGAACTTCTAAGGAATTATTTTCAGCCACCTGAACTCATCAAAATTAAAATACTGAAAAAAATGCTACAGCAAGCATCTCTGTAAAAGACTAAATTAAAATACATATAGGAAATAGCTGCTTTTTATAAAGTACGGCAGCGTGACAAGTGTAGGTAGGTGCTAATTTTAGTGGCAAACACTAATCTTGGTCTGATCAATTATCTGTCTATGCTGGGTGCCTCCACCCTCCACAACATGAAGGGAAGTAGCAGTCTGCAGCAGAGGATCTGCTAAGCAACTCATCCAGGTAGAAACAGAGGTCTTGATTTCCTTGTATGCACAGCCCATCTCACACCTGAGATGTGATAAAATACAGCAGATCCCATTAAACTCAACTGAAATACTGCCATTAATTTTAAATGTTACCTACAGGTATATAAAAATGTCCTAGATTCAGGGACAGACCTTATGGAATAATACATAAAATGGAAGGAAAGCAGCCAAAAATCTATTCTGAGCTTTATATTCTGTTCTTACCCCTGGTGAGAAATGATGCATTTCGCTTTAGGTTATGACAGTAGTTTTATACAAGGCCCACACTCTTCTTTTAAACCTATTTTTTAATTTGCAAAGATTAGGTCACTGATCATACTGAAAGTAAAAATAGAAGATATAGCTGTGATTGTTTTTTTTCTTTAAATTCTATGCTGTGTAGCTATATTTGTTTAAAATACACAGGCTCAAATCTCTGGAATCCAGTAGTTATCCTTGTCGAGAGCCAGGTGAGGAGTTGTGCTCATAGTGGTATCTCAGGGACTCAACTCAGAAGCATAGGCTGCCTGCTCCCATCAAATGTAGCACTGAGGCACAAATCAACTTTCACAAAACACAGGCTAAACATTATGAGTATTTGTATGTCAAAAAATATATTTGAAATGTATATTCCCTGTTTGCCAGGAACTGAGAGCTGGTCTGAGAGCCGATGACTGTACAGACACACACAGAGAAAGAAGAACCCTTTACAGTCGGGATGTAGCAGTACACTTTTTTTCAGAGATACTTTTGGATATGTTTACAGTTTCTGAAGTTTTAAATTCTGGATTAAGTTCACTAAGATAAAGACCATCAAAGTATAACATTTTTCCTGTATATTTGCGGTTAGCCAAGAGAGATGCAGGCATGTCAACAGGCTGCATCTGGGTTCCACTGCAGAGCACATCCCAGCAGCACACTGCACAGACCACACCAGCCTGACAGAGCTGTTCCCTCCGCATTGAAACGCTGATTCTATGACCTACACTTTGTGCAGCCCAGAACTGCCAGAACAAGCAAATAGAACCAGAACAAGATCTTTAAAAGTCTTTTCCAGCTCCTAATATTCTGTGTGATTCTGTGTGATTCTGGAACAAGAACCAGAACAAGAAGGGGACACTATGCTTTGGTAGCTGGAGATTCTACGGGGGTGACTTCTGTGAGAAGCTGCTAGAAGCTTCCCATAGGTCAAACTGAGCCAATAAAAACTGGCTCCAAGATGGACTTGCCACTGGGCAAGGCCGAGACATTCAGTGATGATGGTAGCACCTCTGTGATAACATATTTAAGAAGGAAAAAACCCCACAACCTGGGAGCAACTTTTTGCCACCAAGGAGAGGAGCGAGAGAAATTGAGAAACTGTGCAGACACCAAGGTCAATGAAGGAGGGGCATGAAGTTCTTCAGGCACTGGAGCAGAGATTCCACCTGCAGCTCTAGCAGGACTCCACGTTGGAGCAGGTGGAGACCACTGAAGGACGCTGTGACCCATGGGAAGCCCATGCTGGAGCAGGCTTCTGGAGGGACCTGCCTTTGGAGAGAGAAGCCCACACTGGAGCAAGTATATCAGGAGGAGCTGTGACCCTATGGGAGACCAATGCTGGAGTGATCTGGTCCTGGAGGTCTGCACCCTATGGAAAGGACCCACCTGGGACAGTTTGTGAAGAACTGCAGCCTGTGGGAAGGACTCACATTGGAGAAGTTCATGGAGGGCTGTCTGCTGTGGGAGGGACTCCACTCTAGAGCAGGGGTGGAGTGTGAGGAGTCCTCCCTTCAGGAGGAAGGACTGGCTGAGACAATGTGTGATGAAACCCCATTCCCCATCCCCCTGTGCAAATGGAGGGAGAGAAATTAGGAGGGAAGTTGAGCCCATGAAGAAGGGAGCGATGGAGGCTAATTTCTCATTAGCCAACTCAGTTTTGCTGGGTAATAAATTAGATGACTTATTTTTTGTTGTTGAGTCTCTTTTGTCCATGACAGTAATTGGTGAGTGATCTCTCCCTGTCCTTACCCTGACCCACAAGCTTTTCATCATGTCTTCTCTCCCATGTCTAGCTGAGGAAGGCAGTGATAGAGCAGCTTTGGTGAGCAACTGGCCTCCAGCCTGGGTCCACCCACCACATTTTAAAATTGATTTAATCTTTCCTTCATAGTTTAGAACTACAGCATTTACATGAATATGGAATTTAATTTGGTGCAGTGCTTTTATAAAAAAAAACAAAAACACATAAAACTCAACTGTGAAACAGTGAGATCCAGCAGCTCAATGAAACTCAGATCTACTTTATGTTGCTGCTGCTGCTAAAACAAATGAGTAATCTTGTTTGTGTGTGTGTTAGATACCCCAGGCACCACACAGGTTCCTGTAATGTTAATCACCTGGGTCATTTCTGTAAAAACCATGCTAATTTCAACTCAGTTAATTCCTTTTTCAATAATTTAAATTCTCATTCATACAACTTCACTATATACTTAGCAACTGTATAACCCACCAGTACAACCATGAAATGCAAGTAATTAAGGTACTGAGCTACTCAATCCTCATCCACAAACATCTCTTTTGGAACCACTTTCTTAAGCAGGAACTTAACTAAAAAAAGGACTCTACCTCAATGTTTCTAACAAAAAAAGTTGTATGTGATACTGCAGGTAGTGTAACATCCATGTATGTGCACTGAGCACTACTGGCAAGCAGGAGCACTACCTGTTCAGTGGCACACCATGCCCATGTAGAACTGCGTGTGTAGACACAAAGCCACTGTTGCACCCAGTGCTTTCTGTGGATGTACTGAAGAGACAAACAAGTAATAACATAGGGCATAACTCGGAATGTAACACCCTGGTTAATATCTTGCAAATGAAATATTTAGTTAGCTCATATTGAGCATCTCAAAAACATCCTTTATATATATATATTCAAATGATTCACATACATATTTTGCATTATTCCATTTTTAAGAGTTTTCTATCTAATTTAATTTCTATTCTTATCTGAGTTTAAAAGTAACAAAAACTTTTTTTTTGGGTGGGGGGTCAGATTAGTTTAAACTTAGCTCAGTTTCAAAATCATCACAGTGGCACATAAGTACTCACCTAATTACCAGCTAGGGAACAGCACAAGAACTGGAAATGTCAACGGGGCAGGGCTGCTGGTTTTGGTGATGATATTGTTTACATGAATGGGAATATGAGTGTGCAACCTAAAATAGGTGGTGGGAGCAATGAGTGCTCTGGAGATCATTCTGTCTCCACTGATTACGGAGAAAGCCTTGATGAGCACTTCAGGCCAGATAACAACCTGTTAAATGGCCATGTCACACCCAATTTCATCTTTTACTCCTACTAAAAAGCCACATTTATTTACAGAAAAAAAAAGTAAACTACAAGTTTCACTTTCAAATATTATAAAAATGTTATGATTCAAGGAGAAATCAATACTGGATGTGTTGTAAAAAGGAAATTGCTTTGCTTTTAGTAATTAGAAATAAAAATAGCCTGTTATGTATTTTTCTGTGTAAACTTACACAACACAAATAATAACATATGCAAATGTATGTAATGTATGCAACTGTACTCCATAAAGTATGTTCTCCATAAAGTACATGCATGGAGTACACGAGAGTTTCCTTCATTAAAATGAAAATGTGGATAATGATTTCCAAGTCAGTTACACTTCTCCATTTTCCTTCTCAATATTTACACTGGAGTTCATAGTTTGCATGTATTATCTATGAAAAGCATTAAACACCGAGTATCACAATTTTTTATAGTAGCACACAATAAGGAAAGTTTAAATGAGTTGGCCTCAGCTACTGAATCAATGAAGAACATTGACCTTTGAGATTAAAAAACTGCCTTACCAACAATACCATGTAAGAGCATTCTGAAGAGCATTATTAGATAAGGAAAATTGATCAAGCCAAATTCGTTAGAACATCTGAGCACCTATTTGTTTTTGGTTTTTTTTTTTTTTCTGCAGAATGAACTGTAGGAACTAGAGGTGTATGCATGAACATTTCTGATAAAAGCATGTACACAAAAAAATTAGCCTCACCTCCAAGCTCCACTCCTCAACAAAGCAGCCTTTTATGCTAAATCCTTACAGGTGTAACAGTTGCACAGCTGTCTACAGCATCCTTTCAATTCCAGGTAGTCAGCATAAACCAGGAAAAAATGTAGCAAGGCTCTGCCAGTCTCATGGTAAAGAGCTTTCTACACCAGGCACTGAATTCTCACATGACAGCCAGCCCTGAGAAGCAGACCCAGTAATTCAGGTAACTCTTCTCTATCGGCCAGGACAGTGGCTCAGCAGCAACATGAAGGAGCAATCACCCCCAACAAATAAGAGACAACACTGTTTAATATATCTGGACTTCTTTTTACATATTACTTTAATCAGTTTAATTAACGTGACTAAATAGAATCATTACACAAATTGAGGAAAATATCTGTATCAAGGAAAAACAGTAATGATTAGTATGTATTATAAACTTAAGATGACAACTTAGCCACATCTGCTAATTTAGAAATTTTAATTCTACTCAGAGCAAATACAGCTAGGTTCTTTACAGACTTTTTCCAAGAAAGGTATACAATTTTTTCCTATTATCCCTGCTTCCACCCTCCTTAGTAAAAATGTCTAAAAGCAGCTTTAAACTGGATCAATACCAGCAATATTAAAGTTACCTAAACACCCAAACCAGAAAATCATGATGAACTCACATACAAAAATAAGATTAAACCTCATGTAAGCAAAAGGATAAAAGCTTTATGACAAATGTATCTATCTACAGGTAATACCAGATGAAATTTAATGAAGATATGTCTTTGTGAAGATTACTTGTGCAATTGATGACAATCTGTCATTTCTTCTTAAATGACTCTTCTAAAATGTGTTTAGCTTAGTTCTTCAATTCTCTTCATTATTTTTGTGAATTTGGATGTTAAAAATCCTTATTAGCTTCCTGGATTACCTCACTGGTCAGTCTCTGTACAAAATCACGAGCAAATTGTGTATGGTTAGATTCCCTGCACATTCCTGCATAAACATGTTTGTCAGTGTTCTTTTCATTATTTCGTAACATAAATCTGAACTTTTGAAAATATCCAAAAATTTCAACCTGAATGCCTCATTTAAAATCACTGCAAAGCCATCAGTATAAATAATGTATCAAATAAGTCCAACATTTTGGCGTCTATCACATTTCTATACACCACGTTGTTATGACTGTAACAGATAGTTATGCACACTTAGTGCATAATACTGACCAAGTAATGTTGACCATAATAATAACCAAAATATTACTTCTATGAATGATTTTTGATAGAGACTCAAATGATCAGTTTAGGTTGCTTTTTGGTTTATGAATATAAGGCTTTTTAACCAAAATGATCAAAACTTGCTGAAAAAGCAAACAAGACACTTTTTCTACCCAGGATGATTTACAAGCTTTAAAACTCTAGGATTGGTTAATTCTGTTGATTTAACACAAAAAAAAATAGTGTTATGAAAACAGAAAAAAACCCCAAACATTAGCTTCAGGCTAAAAGAAGCAACTGAAGTTTACCACGGGAAAGAGAGAAGGGAAGTAGAAGAAATGGAAAAGGAGATTGACTTAGTGGAGTCAGACATAAAGAATTGCCTTGTCCTTGACTGTAAAAGAAATCACATAAAGAGTTATTTAAAACTAAGAATTCTCTACCCTGTCATTACCTGGTGATGTGTATCCGCGTTTGTTTTCTGTAATGCATATATCTATAATTAAGCCAAGCCAATACAAACCGAATTCAGCTTTCTCTGAGGTGAACACTCAGAAGACAGGCTGTCACTAGAAGTAGCTATTGGCCTGCTGAGGAAGCAGTATCCTACTTCTCACTGTGGGACCTTTTATTTCCTACTTTTGCTTACCCTTGCATAATGACAAATTGCTATTACACTGCACAGCATGGGGGAAAAAAGTCACTGTACTGTTCTTCCCCATCTTTTCTCAACTGGTAAAATCCACCTTCAATATTGATCTCTTCAACCATAGTACAACTGACCTGGGTTTGAACATGTACCAGATTCTGAAGAGATGCTTTTAATAACAACATTTGCTTAACATGGTCACATTTCAAACAGACATGAGGGTGATGTAAAGATGTGGAAAAGGATCCAGGAACATTGGTTAAAAGTGATCTCAGGCAGTCACCGCATTCTTCTCTGTGACAGGAGCATGTTTTACTTCAAACAATTGTTTTTAGATAAGCCTACTCTCCAGCAACAAAAAGACAGATATTTTAGGGGAATGGCTTGACAAAGGATAAGAAAGCAACAAAGCAGAAAAACATTTCTAAGCTTTCATTTAAGTCAAAGAAATATCAGATGATACAATATTTCTGCTCACATAAACAACGGGATTATCTAGTTAAACATCCAGAGTCATTTGCTCTCCTAATCATTCTTATGGCTTACTATTTTTGTTTATGCCTGACTATTTAGTTGCAACATGCAAAATACTAGGAAGATTTAAATTTTCATCAAGGGTACTATAAATAGTGAGAGATTTTTTTTCTAGCAAGTTTCTGAGCTTCATATAACAAATACCCTAAGAATCTTGTTCATTATTTTTTTTCTTCCAATTGCATTGCATATTCTTATTTATAGATGCATGTGATTATTCCCTACCTGTTCAAATTGCTCATTTTCTTATTTATACTGTCTTGTGATTATTTTCTACCTGTTCAAATCACTCATTCTCATCTTTGCTTTAATCAGTGCTTCAATAAATTGTTTTCTGTTAAAGCAGACAGGCTAAAAAGAGAACTGCAATAGAACTAAGGCAACAAAACCAGATTTATGGAGTGGGGAGAGGTCCTTAACTTTAACTATTCTCCAAGAATGACTGGAGAAATTTCATGGAGTGATATTTGGTGAAGAAATCTCCCTCCTAGGACTAAATGTCAAACTGAGAGGGTCACATACTCAGTCTACAACTGCTAGCAACTCCACATCAACTATGGTACCAGAAAATGTCATCATTTTACAGTAATCTTTCATACTGAGTAATTCCTCTTTGGCATGCTAACCCATCAATGCTGATTAATGTCAGTTCACAGGAAGCTAATGGGGGACAGAGTCTACTCTGTATAGGCTTGGGATCTACTCATTTCTCTTAGATGATCTGACACTGCTGCACTTACACTAAACTAGAGTCTTAACAAAAATGAGTCCACAGAACAAATATGGGAAAAATGGTTATGACCATTTAGGGACCTAGTACTGGACCATCCCATGTGAAAGCAAATCAAAAAAGAAGTCTTTGTAGCTATTTATGAAAATCACCCCCAAAACAGACAGATGTTTTCTTTTATCAACATCATCAAACAGCTTTCTGACTGATGAAACTGATAGCTTCAGTTTTGCTCTTTTTGAAAATAACACAAATTCTACAATTACAGACTTTTATTGTAGTTAATGGTCTCTCCATCAGCTCCATCCCCCAAAAAGTTTGGATACCCAAATTAATACACTCTCAGGCTTCTATTTGGAGAAAGCCAACTTGTTCCTTCTGGGAAAATGGCAAAGCATGGCCAAGAGGTTAGTTTGCTGCTGATACAGAACATGACTATAACCCTTGCCACGACTGGGTTTTTCTCGCAAGGGCACTCACTCTTTCAGCATGCAACGTGTCCTCAGATGCCTTCACGCCATGCCCGATGGCAAACTATCATGCCTCTAGCTTCAAGTTTCAAGAATAGCATTGCTGTGGGCTGTATTATTTTTGGCTCTTAGAACTGAAGAACCACACGCACATATAAAACAAACAAAGAATATGTCAGTGCCAAAGAAACAATAGTTGAGCCAAAAACAATGTAGTATGGTCACAGTATATCTGCTCCTAATGGTGCCAGGGCATTCCCTGTCGCATTACACAAAGACAGTATAGACACAGCCTTTATAAGGGACATGAACAAAAGCCAAAGAACTAAATAAATCATGAAACACATCAAAGGGAGAGAGAAAAAACTATGAAGAAGGAAGTAGCGAAAAAAATACAGTCTTCATGGAATAGTTTAGAAACCAGAATAATCATCTGTTTATAATGACAAAATGTTGAAAGCAGCCAGTAATAGTTCTGGAACACTGTGTTTGCCAATTGAGTATTTTAATAACATTAACTTAATAGATAATGAACTCTGAACTCATCATAACGATCATGAAATGTACTTAAATTGGTACTGAAGAAACTCAATATCTTGAGAGAAAAGGGTAAATATTTAATTAATAGTTAATTAATTCTTAGGAGTCCAATTTCCTGTAAGGGAATTATAAAGAAAACACTATAAAAGAAATTGAAAGGTTGGAGTAGTCAAAGAATGAGAACTTTAAAAACACGTCTGTTGTTCATAAATACTAACCAATCTGCTATGAAACTGCATGTCAATAATTTATCCTGTTCATTTAAATATGCATGCCTTTTTCCAGTGTATTTTAAGGCATTTTAAAGCATTTCATTCCATTTTTCAATTTTTGAGGTTACCCCAAATCCAAAACAGATGGAAGATAATGAGGAAAACGCAGAAAGTCAAAGCATAATTATAATTTTTAACACACTTTAAGGATGAACAATTCATCAAGCTGCGCTCTTGACAGAGAATTCACAAGATGTGGGAAGCCATTTCTCCGCTAGTGTTTACAGCATAACTAATACCTATAATACTCATCTATATAATTGACATATTAGAGTCAAATTATCCCAACATCAACTCTGGACAGAAAAATAAGTCATACTTCTTGATAAATATATCTTAGAAATAAAATTGTGTTATTAAGCAATTCGGTAGTTTAGAAATGTTAGATATTTCTATTAGTTAAATTTTGAGTAATTATAATTCACTGACTTGAGAAACACTATGACAATATAAGCCTGGCAAGAATATTTTCTTTGCATACCTTTACAGAAGTGCTACCACTGCCTGCAAATGAGCTTCCCCATTAAACAAAAATGCACTGAACTTACTGAAGCCTGCGTGCAAAGATAGGAACTTACATGCATATTTTAAAGTTCTCTTCAAATGGTGGTTTGTACTTTTAGTGCTAATTCCTTTAAATTTACTTCACTCTTCTTGTTACTATTGGTTTTCACTTCTTCATTTAGTTTTCAAGCTAGTGAAGAATGCTTATCTCCAACCAATGGAAAGTACCTTTCCGACATATAATCAGTAAAATAGCAGAATCCCTTTCATAATAATGATCTGGTTTGTTTTGGGTTGGGTGTTTTAGACACCGAGTCTGTGCAGTGTGGTCTCTTCCTTAGCAATAGTTTTATTTAAGTATTTATATAATACTCCGTTATCAGTATCATATTCTTGTCATTTTTGCAAACAGACATTTTTAATTTCTTCAAAAATAGACATCTTACTTGTGTTCCTTAATACTTTTCTGTATGAAATGACTGTTCAAAAATAATTGACAGAAGTTCAGTAAGCTTACTAACTAGTTTCTTAAAGGCTCTAGCTTGTGTATTCATATTTTCCAAGTGACTTTTTCCTCAATGTAAGGCATTTTTGCAATCACTTTCTAATCACACATTTTTCTATTCTTACTTTTCCCCCTCATCAATTTAAAAAGCAAAGCATACTTGATTTATTCTACTTTTAATTAAAGGGCCTATCTCCTTATAGGCTTCTCTGACAATATTAGAAGTACCTTCTAGTGTTCTTGGCTCCTCCTACACTATCCTCCTACTCTAATGTTCTCTACAGAAAATGCGTGGCTAGTTCTATAGATTTTTCATGCATCCTTTCTATTGCCAGTATATTCTGAAAGACTTTCTTTACCCCAGATATTTTTTAACAATTACACATAAACAGCACAGGCTAAATTTTACCTATTTTAATATATAACATACATTCATCTTTTTTACATATTGAGTTGACACAGTTCATAATCTATAAAGAATGAATCCTCTTTTCATTACATTTTCTCCCTGGTCACAAAAAAGTAAATGCTCCTTGATATGTACATTGGCTTTTCATAGTATCAGAAAGGTATGAAAAGCAATAAGTAAATGTAAAAAGCATGAATATGTTATGGAAAGAGAGACAACTATGCTGAGCTCCCATTTAGGAGAAAAGACAGCAAACAGATTTGCCTAAAAGTAGCAAACCGTCTAATGAAGAAAGCAGCAACAGATTCTGAAGGTGTCTGGACTAACAGGTCACAAATACATGGACAACTTGTCTCTAACAACAAATGAACCCTCAAACAATGTCAAAAAGAAAATAAACTCAAAACTCAAATCATGAATCATCTTTTCAACTTGTGAAGTTCCCTGAAAGTACAGATTCATCATCTACTATGTGACACAGCAGGATGACTGTCACTTACCTGAAACTTGTATTTATAAAAAAAGGATACCTTCCTTGCTGTTTTTCTGTATCCCTACTCAGGAGTAAGACATGCTTCCACATATTTGTCATTAGTACTTGCAAATACTTGTAATATGCAAAGCAACTCTTTCAGAAAATCTTAAGAAGTATTAACACTTTTAATAAATGCAAGTATGAGAATCCTCCCTTAAGCTACATATATATGTCCATAATTTTAGATTTTGACCACTGTTTGGTTTTGATCTTTCTTATTATTTATACATTTGCCTACTGCCCAGAAACTTACTGATCTTTTAAGGAACTGCAGTTACATTTGACCAAATTATATTTGAGCCTGGAAGTTTTCATTAGAAGAGATATTCTGACACCCTGCTAATTTCAAAACTTTATTTGGAATATTATGTAATATGCATACTCACTAAGCCACATGTGTTTCTTCATCAATGAGAAGTACTGCAAAACAACTCATAGGTCTTTATCTTTTAAAAAGTTATCTCCTTAAAAATATCATATAACAGAAACTAGACAACTGTTCATCACTCTTGTCACTGATGTGCATGTGGCTATTTGCAATATCTGAGCACTTTTTAGATTAACCTTCACTTTTAACACCTTGCATATCTCTCTCAAAATACTAAGGTAAACTCTGTTTAGTCATTTATTTTTTCTTCAGATTAGAGGTGAGTCATACAATCTGGTTCTAGACTGGTTTTTAAAAAATCGAACTACTTTTCAGTTATCAAGACCAGTAACTTCTTTTTCTAGTACCTAATTACTTGTTTTCTCAAACTTGTTTGTAAAGATAGGATTTTTCTCACCTAACTTTACCCAGATAAATGTTATTCACACTATCCTAACATAGTAATCTCTCATAAGAGTGGGATGAATCCCCAACTACGCGTGCTTGTCTCCTTTTATTACATATAAAAGGAGCATAAACAGCTAACAACCTCAGCTAATATATGGTCCAGAACAAGTAATTTGAAATGTTAAAATGGAAAGTGTATAGCATTAGTTTACCCACTTGTTTTCTTGGAGTCCTGATGCAAATATATATGCTTTAAAGTTTTCTGAATCTCCAAGAGCAACCTCAAAAACTAAATTCCCTAAAAGACAATCTCCTTCACAAGTCCACTTGGAACTCTCTGGGAAGTTTAATGGTGCATTTTAATTTGTTGTAGGAGCCAGGCACACACTAATTTATTTGGAATATCATCTGCTTTCTGTCTTCTGTTTATTGTTCACTAAGTTTGGAGAACCTGAACTGCTAGGTTCAGGTTCTCCAAACCACAGTTTTGACTATCACTTCCACCCCTGAGCTTCCAAACTGCCAGTGAACTATGTTATAATGATTTTCACTTCATTAGTCACCTGCACTGTTTATAACTCTCCCCTTTAGTGGTCTCTGACCTCATTATCAGTTCACATTGGTTCTGGCAACTGAAGAGTTGCCAAGCGGTTACTTTTGCTCTTTAAATTATTCATGTTTATTACTTTGACAAATGTGATGTATATGTTGGCCTGGAAATGCAGAAGGAGAAAGAGTCACAAAATTTCCCTCAGTTTTTATTACAATGGCTACTCCAAGTTATCTTAAAATGTACCTTAATATTGAAGACCTTTTTATGTACTGCAAGCTTCACGAAACAATGAAAATATGTTTCTCAGTATATACATCACTTAATACACTTTGAAGAATATTCTAATATTAACAGTAGTATTGGGCATACGTGTCAATCACCTCATCATGTCTTCTTTAATAGCATTTTACGTCCATCTAGGAAATATGGATTCTTAACTGTTTGAGCAACCTAACACTTCCGGTTAATCTTTGCCTTCTGGAAAAGAGTTCTCCGCTGGCCTACCACAATTTCCTAAATAATTGGATTATTAACAAATTTTACTGACATTTTCTCCTTAACTGTTTTATCTACTTCTTGTATTTTGACCAAGGTACCAAGTGAGTAGAACTCAGTTCACGAACAACACATATAGCACATTTCCTACAGATGTTTATACAAATAGAGGGTAAGATCTCAATTCAATGGATTCAACTTCACTTTAGCATCTTTAGATGCTAGGTTCTGTAAGCTTTTTTATACTTAGATAATTCATAACACAGAAGTGCACATAACTGTTTCACAGTCTCACACAATGCTTATTGTCTGTTTCTCAGGGTTTTTTAATAGCATCAACCTTCCCCATCATCAAGATTCTTTTTGGAACATATCACTTACTTTGTAATACGGTCAATGTTAGCAATTTGCTTCTGGTTCCGGATTATTTCTATAGCTGCCCAAAGATGCTGGATAGCCTTTGTATCTGCCTGTCGTCTCTTCGTTAAGCGTGCCATGACCTGTTTACTTGGTCAGCTGCAGCCGATAAATAAAAAAAAATACACCAAAAGTTAATCATGAATTATGAAATGGATAACATGATGATCATACTGCAATAAATATGATTACAAGGAAAATGTTATTAATCTATAGCAATGCAATTTGTATGCAGCAGTATGTGTTCTTATGCCTAAAGAGCAGTAAAAAGCAAAAAAAAAAGAGAACCCCTTTCAGATCACATGATGTATACATAAGACAAAAGGTGAGCAGTAAAAAATACCAAATCAATAGCAAATGACTTATTGAACTGGTTAGAAAAAGACACTTAGTTCACATCACAGTTCCCTAAAATTTGGTAAAAAGCAGAAGATAACCTAGTCTGAAACCTCCAGAGACTCCTGCATTTCCTGAAATCCTGAAAAAGAGAGTGGTGCTTGACTACATCACCCAGAATAATCATGAACTCTGACATTGAGAAAAAGCTGGACACACAGTTTACTACATAATATAGTTCTCAGTATATTACTTTCATATTTTTATCATTTACAACTATTTAAAAAATCTATTCTATGTGCACAGACTAAAAGTGTATTTTCATGGATGATAATTTTTATATTTTTTTCAAAAAAATACTTTGGAATAATTCCATTTCCTGTAACATGCTAAAACCCAAAAAGACCAAAGCGCTTCTGATGGCATTTACCCATCTAACGAACCCTGAACGGGAACATAATGAGCATCTGGCTTTGTTTACAAATTTTCCAAAAGCTTGAGGCAATGAGTACAGATAAGCCATAAATCACCTACAGCTCTACTACAGGCACAGAATCCCTTTTTAAAAGCTTAACGATGCATTTTGATCACTAAATAACTTTCTTCCAGTACCACCACTTTCTCAATGAAAAAAAAATGACTGATTTATGACTCCTACCAAGGTCTGTAATTTATTTTAGAGCTCTGTCCTCAAAATGAACCCTGTGGTATGCACACAGATACTTGTAACTAGCAGAATATTAACTTCAGTAACCCAAAATAATATAAAAAATGCAAAAACATTACACCATCTGTGCAATGTTAAAGAAGGGAATTTAAGTAGTAAAAGTATCCCTCCTCTCAAATTCACAGAAATTAAACAGATTATTTCATCAGTTGCAGCAATACAATTTGCAAGTCCATGGGACCTACAAATACTTGTCAATGAGGGCTGTCAAGTTTCAGATCAGATATTAACTCAGCAACACTCACTCTACAGGTGTAATGAAATAAAGTGCAACATTATTATTAAGGGAAGAAGTGATTTAGAAGCATTACACTTCATATTACGAGGCTTATTTGGGGAGGGGGGGAAGAGAAGAAAAAAAGATTATGTGAATTGATACATGCATGTCTACCTGGAATTGTCTTGTGCTTAAGGTACCTCTGGCTGCTGGAGATAGGAGGGAAGGACAGAACAAAGAAGGGTTTATGGAGACTCACTGCAGTCACACATCGACCCCACAGTTCTGCTTTAGAAATCTCTTCCTACTGGGATTTAAACCAGGATAACTGGATGGATCTCCCATAAAAGAAAGGTCAAGAATACATTTTTGAGGGGAGGATAAGAGGGAATATGACAGATACAGCTACGAGTGACAGACAGTAGATAGCATCACCTAAGAGTGATTCAGAGAAAGACAGCCTCTGTTGGGAATAGTAGGGAAAGACCCTGCATTCCTGAGGATGCAAGAAAAAATCCTCATAATTTTTAAGAGAAACATATGATTATTTGTAGAATTTAATTCTCAAGGAAAATAGCTCTGTAAAATATAAAGAAGAGTTGGACACTAACACAGCAATCTTTACAGCCCTACTATCTTAGCATGAAACTCTTTTGCTAATGGAGAACTGATTAAAAGTTGTATCATACTTTTTATTCTATCTCTCTACAAAGTATCTGCTTTAAAAAGCTGTTAGCCCATAAGCAGCTGACCGGCTGGACACATAGACTCTTACACAGTACCATGTCCATATGAGAGGATCAAGGAGGACACACTCATTCTTCTTGATGCCAGTAACAGTGTGAAACAACAGACCAGTTCTCAGTTTATTTCATAATAAATGAAGTGGGTCCCAAGTAGTCTCCTGCTCCCCACCACAGGACAACCCTGGCCCTGGGCTGAAGGAACCCCTAAAATGCAGCTGGTGCATATGCCAACCCAATCCGCTCTCTCCCGGGTTGTCTCCTGCTCCCCACCATAGGACAACCCTGGCCCTGGGCTGAAGGAACCCCTAAAATGCAGCTGGTGCATATGCCAAACCAATCTGCTCTCTCCTGGGTGGTCTCCTGCTCCCCATCACTGCCCTCACAGGTCCAGCTCTCCACACTGATCTGCAAAGAAGTGCAGCAAGAATTCTTACACAAGACACAGCAATCACACCCTTCTGTTACTCTTTTCTGTTTCCTTTTTCTAAGATACAATAATTTTAGCAGGTGTTCTGTCTTCAAAGAATACACATTTCATTTTTATAGCTCCAGGTTATTATTTAAGAGCACTTTTCTTAAGCTTAAGAGTTGACACTGCACTAATGAAATAACAGTTTTTGTACACCCCACTTCCAAAAATATAAAAATAGGGTGTTTATTTTTTCTCAAAAAAAAAAAGCCCAGACTACTTTAGCATTATTTTCATCTTTTAATTGCATGGTGTAGAAGAAATCACAGAATCACAGAATGTTAGGAATTGGAAGGTACCTCAAAAGATCATGTAGTCCAACCCCCCTGCCTGAGCAGGATCACCTAGATTAAATCACACCAGGAACACATCCAGACTGGTCTTAGAGAAGGAGACTTCACAACCTCTCTGGAAATACAGAGCTTTTTTGCATTAAAGAAAAAGATTAAAAGATTCTGGCATATATTCTGCTGTTTATTGCAGGCACTCTTCCTCCACGGTAAAACTAACCACAACAGTCTAGACCTCACATTTCTATACAGTTTTCTATATTATTATGAAAGCTTAAAGATAACTTGTTATCAGACTGTTAACAGTTCAGAAATGCTCTGGAGTGCTACTTCCAAGCCACAGAAAATGCTCCCAGTGCTTCAAGAAGCACAACTTACTCATGCAAATAATAGTTTAATGAGAGATATATCAGATTCTTAAATTTATATTTATCACTCCTGATTATTTGCTTATGTGTGGGTGCACACACACTCATCCCCTGCAAGAGAAGAAGCATAAACATCCAGTGCATGAGTATGTGTAAGAATCTATGGCTAGAAGTTAAATACCAAAAAGGGCTGATTCATCCATGCAGTGTTTTAAAGAAGTTTGAAGTCCAGAGGCTCTTTAAAATAACAATACTGAAAAGTGTATTTACATATAAATGTTTGAAGATGTTTCTCATCCCTCTCTTTCATTGTAACATTAATTTCAATATTCTGAAAAGAAACACTACAAGGTAAACATTAAGTTCTCACTGGTGATTTGCTGTCCATCATGCTTGTTTAGCTACGGTACACCCTGTCCATACCAAACTATTTGCTTCATGCCATTTCTGTCATGTTCTGCTAGACAGTCTATGGTAGGATGAAGCTTCTTAGAGAAAGGTTGGCAAACAAAAGACAGCTAAAAATTGCTATCTAAGAATTGCTATCAGCAGGATGTCCCTTAGGTTTTGAAGACATCCATGGGACCTACAGAATGTAAGAAGGACTCTTCTAATAAAGGAAGTTTTCTGTGGCTGACGTGCCAGCTCACACACTTCCATCACATGCTCATTCACACAGGACCCAAAGCAAATAATTTATCTTCTCAATTTTCAACTCTTGAACCGTTCATCAGTGCAATCTGAGTAAGGTTTTACTATATTTTATATTTTAAATCCCTCTTGAATGTCCTATGTACAACATTTTGTAAAGCATACCACTTCATTGTTCACAACTTTCCTCGAGAGCTAGCTAGCTGCTGCCTGCACTTCTTGCAGACAGGCTCAACAAACTGTGTTTTATCTTGTGAATACACACAGCAGAGCTTATCTTTTCAAAGCCCACAGCAGAGCGTGTATTGCCATGCAGTGGCAATGCTACAGCTGTGGCAAACCAGACACTTTCAAAACAGCAAGGCTACTGGCTGTTAGACACACACCAAATGAAATGCTGTACAGCTGTCTGTTGCAATAGTAGGGGATATGGAAATCTGCACTGCAAGTCAAAATAAACAAAAATCACCTTGCAACACATCTAGAGATTTAACCCAAGGAACCTCCTGACCTGCTGCTTGCATCCAATTTAGCAGATACTATCAGGTACTAAGTTTAGCTAGAAACAATACCTACAGACAGAAGCAACTGAAGGGTAGTTGAATCTCACTGTGCTTTTTAGTTGTTAAATATCATCCACAGAAAATATGATACTTCTGAAAATTTAACTAATGAATTGGACTTTGCACTGAAGCAGACGGTGTTGCAGTTGGGTGCTGCTGCTCTGATGGGAGCTGCTAATTAAGAGTTGACAAGTAGTAGCTTGTTAAATCTCCTCTTCAAATTTCTCTGTAAGTGAGGCTACCTGTGGCGCTCGTCCCTTCAGAGCAAAGTCAAACAGGTTAAACTTCATCCCTGCTATTAGCCATCATTTGGCTTAGAGTTGGTATGCAGTTAATTGAAATGGAAAGACAGTTTAAGAAGTTGATCCTTGTCACTGCTCAGCTGCTAGTTTCTGCCTTTCAGACCCACATCCCTGGGGCTTGCGCTTATTTCTTCCACACCACCCAGTGAAAAGATTTCAGGCTCAAAAGGAGTTCTGAAGAAGCTAGGCTCAGTCCTAGGTTTTGTGGCTTTCATGCTGTGAGACTGTCTGAGTCTAGGCGGTTAGGAAACTTGGACACAGACTTCACTTTGTATTTATACGCACGCTATAATATGGGCTCCAGTCTTTCTCACAGTATAACTTTTTATAGTAAGCATAAAACTGCATATATGAGCAGGAGAAGTAGTTCCAAATGCTTAGTGCTTTGTTCTCGTATTAAATAAGGGGTTCCTATTAAAATCCAGATTGCAAATTTGTGAGTTGAGGTCGAGTTTGTGGCCCTGGACTTTATACAGGTCTTTGTTGTACTCTGAAGTTCTTCAAGTTTATAGTTAGCAGTTTAAAATGCTTTTAAAATGTTTGGGTTGCTTTTTCTTTTTTTTTTCATCACCAGATTAGTGGAAGAGGATAATCTTAATTCTTACCCTCCTAGAGCAACTGAAAGAAAAAGCAATAACTACCCCATTTTTACTATGGAAGGTGCACGTGCAAATGTTTTGACTGGGTAGCAGTGCACATCAAGCATGGGGGGGGAAATGAGAGAAAGTTTAACTTCAGATCTGCCTTCCATCCAAAAGCGTGGGGGAGTAGCTACTAGGGTGAGGACAAAGCTCTTAGCAAGACTAACTTCACATTTGGGATACCACTCCCTTGCCTTCCCGAGTGTGCAACATTAAGAGCAGAGCCTAGAATTAGCTGGGCACCTGGTAGCAGCAGATCCTCTTTTGCAAGAGTGTATTTCATCAGACATAAAGATTTTGTGTAGAAAGTAATTTTTAAGTGTTCAAGAATAAACAAGCATTTTGGTATCATTAGATATTTATTCTGGACCTAATCCCAATCCACTAAATTCATCAATTGCCTTTCTGCTGACTTTCCAAGGTTTTGGAATAAACTTTCAACTGCTGTCTGCTCTTCCACATCCCCTCAGCGAATTCAGGGAGGTGTTCAATGGTGTCAGTGAAGCTGAAAGATCTAAGAAAGGCTCATGGCTGAAATAGGCAAAATTACTTCATTAATTAAACTCGGAAAATTTGTCTATAAATTGATAAAATTTAATTAATACCAAAAGCTAATAAATATAAAATTCTTCAGTGTTCATTTTTTTATTAAGAGATTAGTTCATGCTGTTCTGCTGTCATTTTGGAAGTTATTAAACTACAGAGTACTTCTGGATGTTGAATGCATGTCATTCCTAATGAAAATCTTCTCATTTCACTGGTGTATCAAGGTGTACACAGCCTATTCAAAAGAGATTTTTATTAGCATAATTATCCTAAGTATTTCACATGTGCAAGTGAAATAATTGTGTGGTTGTGTGCAACCCCACCTGCATTTCCTGATTGCTAGGTTTGTAACCTTGACGTCATGCGACTTTTTGAGTGAGGTTTTGCATTGATCTGTAAAGTGCAGTACAAGCAGAAAACAGGGATACACGAATACAAAACTCAGGTTTTATGCTTCTTGATCTGTGCAATTTAATTTTTTTTTCCAACTTCAGTACGCAGAACACAAGAAAGCTTTCGCTATTACTTTGTGCCATTCCAAGATGGCAGTGAGCCACTGCAGAAATCAGAGCCAAGGACAGTACAGAATTAAAGGCCCCAGGAATACTTTTACTACACATATGTGTAAGCTCTATTTTAATCTCTGATATTGCAATTACTTCATTTGTATTGTATTTCATTCAAAATGATTAAGTAAGTGTCCTTCACCGAGGCTGAGGCATATGATACTTGAATTTTAAGCTCAGACATTCTGAATCATCAGTATACACAGAGTAGACCTCTGTTTCTTTTTCTTTGAAACCAAACCTGGACTTTATTGTTCAATTAACTCTCCCTGCTAGAGAGAACTTGACACAAATGTAGAGATGCCATCCCAAAAGAGAATTTCTAAGATAGTGTAAGTCTGTGTATAAAAGGAGTATAACAAAACCTGAGATGAGGCCCCAACAAGAGCTGATGAAAAAGACCAAACAATAGCCATACACCCCAAACAAAGGCTGTCAAAGTGGTTTTGTTTGTGACCTAATGCAAATATAGGCATAGAGCTAAAATGTAATCCTGTATTCTGCTGCCCCTCCAGCCAACCTCAGTCTGGAATTTCCCAGACAATAGCAAAGTCCGTCCTAAAAACTGGAAGGAAACTATCCTTTGTTCCCGTCTGGCAGAAATCAGTGAATAAAGCTATATCTAGCAAAGTAAGTTTGAAGAAAAGAACAAAGAAACTAATACATTCAGAAGGGCCTAAAGCAAAGAACCAAATCTGTTACCAGAAATGCTGCTGCAACACCAACGTCTCTCAGATGACTACTTTTTTTTTTGTAATAGTCATCATGTTTCACTCAGGAGATGTGCCTAGGTAAGTTGAATTTTTTCATATATTTTCTGCTAAAGATTTGTCTCCATACAATTTTTCATGTGTACAGGTTTCACATTAATTGTTTAAAATAAGCAGTATTTTATTTAGTATTTCAGCTTACAATAGGTATGAATAATCTTTATTTTTTATAGCTATGTAACAAAATTAACAGTTACATAGGAATATCAAGAACCACATGTGGTTTTGTTTATATGAGAAAATAATGGTTTAAAGCTGCTCCGGGGAGGTTCAGATAGGACACAAGGAAGCATTTCTTTACAGACAGGGTGGTCACACACTGGAACAGAGTTCCCAGAGAGGTGGTCAATGCCCTGAGCCTGTCAGGGTTTCAGAGGCACTTCAACAATGCCCTTAAAACATGCTTCAAGTTTTGCTCAGCCTAAAGTGGTCAGGCAATTGGACTACATGATCATTGTAGGTCCCTTCCAACTGTAATAGTCAGATTCTATTCTATTCTATTCTATTCTATTCTATTCTATTCTATTCTATTCTATTCTATTCTATTCTATTCTATCCACTGAAAATGCATACACTACATTTAGCAAATTTCTGAATGAATGCAATTTTAATTGAAAACAAAATGTTGTGATTCTGCTAAGGTTTGTTAATGAAATTAAGCTATACTAAGGAAGACTTTCCACAATGTAGCTTACACTAGTACAAATTGCTTTTAAGAAGATGGTTCTTGTAAAGTGATGCAAGTTTCTCATGAAGTAAGCTTTAGCTGCCATAGTAACAAAGCCCCTTACTTCCAGGATGACGATACACTAGCATTGAACAGTTGTTCATCACCAGAAGACTCCTCATCTTTGTTCAAATTAATTTTCTTGATAAAAGATGGTCCAATACAACTAAGTTCAATGTCACTAAATAACAAGAGTTTCACATGAGGAGTAGATTACCCAACATACTACTTGTCCCCTCCCTGTCATGACTGAAAAATAGTGAGTTCTCATCAGATTTGTTTACTTGAGGAGTTATCAAAAATAGTACTAGCACCCGAATTGCTGTCAGCGATATTCTAGCTCCCCTGTAGGAATATACAGACGCACAGACCCACAAGCAAGTTACACACACATGCCTTGATATAAGAGGCTTGATCTAACATGTTTTACCTTCCCTTTGCAACACACTAAGAGCACGAAGAGGGTTGGTTACAGAAGATTAAGCGACATGTGGAGACAGGATCATGTTCTTAACCCTTGCTGCATGATGATACGGGCATCCTGATGTGGTTAAACTACACCCACTACAAAATTCTGTATTTTCCAAAGCAGCCCAAAGCTAAACTACATCAAGATGCTGGAGGAGAATCCACTGAAGGAGTTAATGCTTAATGAGTGCTCTGAGCTATTTCTCCATGTAGACAAGCTCTTAGTAAATAGATGCTTCCTGTCCACTCGCTTGGCTGTAGCGAGCAGAGTTGATTAATGCAGCAATGCATCCTGACAGGCTCTAATGCTCACGTGGTCGTAAAAAGGGGAAAACCACGGCTGAAGAAAGCTGATGATAAGGGCTGGATTTTCAGTTTGGATGATAAATAGATGCCACTTTGATTCTGTAACTCTAATAAAAATGAGAGGTGGAAGACATCTTAGAAAATGCTAAGGAATGTAAATGAGATGAGTATCTCATTCTCCAAAAGCAAGCTTTTGATCATCATCTTCCTTTCTGTTCTGAAATCTCGGTTATTCTGTAAGCCTGAACTAAACTGACGCAATACCCTTATCCATCAGTAAGTATAATAAATAAGTTATGACAGAAATAAACAAATGATTTTTCACGTTATATTATCAAGAAATGTAATTCTGCATAAAGTCACTTTCACACTAAACAGTAAGAAAAAAAGACATATTTTCCAGGCCAAAGAACTGGGAATGTATGGAAAAGAACTAAATAATGAAAAAAATGTAAATTTATTGCAGATTATGTAAGTTCCATGGTAAAATAAGGGGCTGACGTTGACTTTTTGCAGTGAAACATGAGATTCCAAATGGCTGCTTTTCTTCTCATTCTCTGAACTACTTACAACTGACAGTATCTTTAAAGTACAAGTTGTGATTCTGCTGTGGGCAACAGGACTTAAAGCTTATGTGTTTGTTAAAAACTATTCACCGCCAGGCTGCATTTTTATTGACAAAAGGCAGATGAATCAATTTTTGTTGCTCCTTGACAAAAATGAAGACTGCCTGAACTTGTTTCTTTCAAAGCTATTCTCTTGGCCTCTCCCTCTGTATAAATAAAAGCACAGCTACACAACTTCTAAAACTGCTCAGATATTGAATTATTTGAAAGTCTGTGTGTTATGCAGGCATGACCACTTTCCTCTAGAAGCCAGGCCATGAGCAGCATGAGCCCAGAGACTTTCTTTTGTCAACAGCCATCCTGGGCAAAGCTGATACTACATAAAGAAAACAAGTGTAATCCTGAAGCAACTAAGGTTTCCAAACTGAAGCTCCCTCAAGCCTACAGTGTCTGGCGTCTCCCTGGGAAATCTTCAGAACTTACACAGTTAAAATACATTGATCTGTAATGCAGGTAAGATGAGCCAAAGATAAACACTGCCAAAGCTTACAGGCTTTTACAGCATTAATCAAAAGAAACTTTAGGCAAGGAAAGGATCAAATTGTTAAATTTGAGCTTTAGATCCCACTTCTGAAATTCAAGGCAAAAATGTCAGTAATAATGGACCTGAAAGTTTTATGCAGCTGTGGGACAGTTCATCAAACCAAGAGCAACAGAAAGAATAAAATATTGTAGAACTGGCAGTCCATCCCCAAGTCTTCTCCTCACTTGGTTTTCTTCTCTCTGACTTTTAGAGAGTGCATTTCCTAGTTTGTGCACAGACATCTGCCTTACAAGTACACTCTGAAGTATATCTGGAGTGTATGCTCTCTTCTCCACAGGCAGTACCCAAACTCACTAATTATGTGCATTCCAATAAAGCTTTCCTCTCATCCTGTCCCAAATCAAGTCTATCATCACTCCTTAGTGAAGCCTTAATCCCTATCCATTTCAAAGGTCCATTTTGATTTTTTTCCATTAACTTATACCTCAAAAGCAGGTAATTTATTTTCTTTGCAGTTTTCTTCCTTCAGATTGCCCTCTGCTCTCCCCCCAAAATATTCATGTCTGGACAAGGACAAGGCTTGCCTAGAGGACAATTTACAGACATGTGAGAACAGCAGTTTTCATGAAAACCAATGCACAGTGATAAACAACTGCATTCAGAACTAAACAAATCTTTAAGTGGAAAACAGCTGAGTATAATCATGACTCTTTTTATCTTTGCTAAAAAAAGTTGATAAAAGTGGAAAAATGATAAAAAGTAAGTTTCAAAATGACAAACTTTAAAAAAGAGATACTCTAAAAGCCAAGAAATTATTCAAAGAAATAAAGATCTGCCAAAGAAACTGGTTAGGTGATGAAAATGTTGCCATTACTTCAGATGACACCAGTTTCTCCACAAACCTGGTAGAGCTGACATCAAGAAAACTTTGCCCTGCCATTGTAGGTGGACATCTCCTTCCTCTAAGTTGCTTAAGAGACTGGAGTGGGGACAGCAGGCATACATCACTTCAGTTTGTAACCAGCTGCTGATGGCATGAGAGAGGTAGGCAAAAGGGCTTTGCCAGCACAGAATTTTTTCCCAATCCTACCTGCCCTATCTGGGATTGTAGTCACACATCTGTTGAGCTGCTTTTCAAAGACCTCAGTGAGAGCTCTAGTGTGATCTCTTTAATACATTTTCTTTTACCTAAGACTTTCAGGTGCTTCCAACTCTTCTCATCTTCTCTTACATGAAGCAAACTTTCAACATTTCTGTATTGTTTAATGTAGGGAATTCTTCTCAAAGTTTTCCCAGGACTAGCTGTGGATATGCATCTTTTAGTACTGAAGGTACTGAAAATTCATTTCATTCTTGTATTTTATATCTTCCAGGTATTACTTCTATGGGGAACTTACTTTTTTTTGACCATTGGTTTACTATTACATTCATATGCATGTTGATAGCATGTGCTAGAGCAACAGGCAGAGACACAAAAGAGCTCTCTGCAGCTCTGTGAGAATATACTTCCCATTTGAAAGATTTTGTTCTGCCTCTCCTCTCACAGGTGCATCAGTGTTTCTTCAAGCACTGATGATGATGTTGAAGACATAGGGCATATTAAAAAGGCCTTTTTGGGACAAAATTACTTCCTGAATGCTCAAGAGCTTTTACTGCTGTAAGGGTTGAGGTTTAATAAAAGCAACAGGACCATACTGTTCTCAGCCATTTCCTTCAGACACAGAAACACAGGATTAATAATTTCATCATCAGAAGTAGGACTTGATTTTTCAGATTGATTTCAGTTATTCTACTGCCAACATTTAGATCTTTTATATTTTCCTCCTTTAACCTGAATGCAGAGGTATGAGCCAGAGCTCTGACACGGAGATTTAGCCATACAGAGTGAGGGAAATTCATGCAAGTGCAGTACAAGACTCAATAGCATGCCATCCCTGTGGCTACTAACAAAAGTTAAAGCCTGGCAAATTAACTAATCCTACCACCAACCTAAGATAAATTTCAGAAAACACCATTCCCAAAATACAGTTTCCTACTGTGATTTCTGCAAAAGTCTTTTCTGTCTAACCCAAAGAAAATGAACTGCAGACTATCATAACATTATGGTGCTATAACAAAGGGCAAGCCTGATGACTTGATGCTTGCATTTGCAATAAGATATTGTGCAGGAAACAGAGGAAATAAAATTCTAGAGCTCTGGCAGCCTTTCCAATCAATACCTTATTTTGTCATGTGGTCTTATTTCAAACCAGGCAGAAGACCCAGAGCCCACTGTGCTCCTGAGGCAGCTACCCGGACTGACACCAGTTGTGATGCCTGATGCTGATGGGGGCATTTAACTCTGGGCTACTAGCCCAGAGCAGTAGAAACCACCTGAAGCTCAGTCTAGCACTTCCCCAATCTCTTAAGCTACTCCCTGTCCTACAGATCCGAATCCAAGTGGAAATGCAGAGGTTAATTTGTTCATGACAGATTTTTTGAAGCTAGATTACCAGATTGCTTGATTTCAGAGAGCTACTCATTAAGAAAGATGTTATTTTCTCATAGGGGTGTAACTTTTATTCTCACCTAAGTCAAATCCATGAATTAAGAAAATCAAGTCTAAATTTGAGAAGACTTCATAATAGTAGTGATTTCCTTACAGGCTTACATACATATTCCTTTTTGATACATTTACCTGCTAAAATTAATTCTGAAATGGTTTAGAGTGTGCTCAGCCCCTATTTCTATTTCACTTGTTCATGCTTGTTTCGTAAAGGCTTAATTTAATTTTTCATTTTGCTACCTTGAATATGACATGACATATAAGAGCTTCTTTTACTTTGAGGAGGAAGGTTTCTTTGTTTCAGTGATGCTGAAGGCCTGGTGGGTGCTAACAGTCAAAGTGACGAACATCTTGTTCTACTCTATACCATGAAATCTGAGATGTTTTTCACTTTTTTTCACCTCCGTTAGCAGAAATGGAATGTGTCTATCCAGGTGATGACTTATGCTGAAGGAAAAATGAAGGCAATCCTGAATTGGTCATTTCCAAGCAAAGTACTGTTTTTAGCTCTTTCACATCTACTACTCCAGTGCTGAGAGATTGTGACTTTTACCACCTTCTTTCTGTTGAAGACAGTCTGCTATTTTATTTTTAGACATCAGGTTTCCTACCAAAACCAACTGTGGGTTTACAATCTGTCCTGAGCTCCAACAACAGAAAAAAAACCCTCCTTTGGGGGAGTCTTCTCAGGCTGCTTCCACCACAGTGGTCATCTGTGGTTCAAAGCTCAGAATACCATAGTGGCAGGAGTTGGAAGGAAGATCTGGGGTTCATCTAGTCCAACCCCCCTGTTAAAGTAGGACCACCTGGAGCAGGTTGCACAGTATTGTGTCCAGTAGGATTTTTAATCTCTCCAGAGAAGGAGACACCACAACCTCTCTGGGCAGCCTGTCCCAATACTCTGCCACCTCAGAGTGAAGAAGGTTTACCTTAAACCTGAGATGGAACTTCTCATGTTCCAGTTTGTTCCCATTGCCCCTTGTCCTGTCACTGGGTACCACTGAAAGAAGTCCAGCCCCTCCTCTTGACACCACCCTTGAGATAATTATAAGACTTGATCAGATCCCCTCTCAGTAACTAGTTTAAGCTGACCACAAGAAATTTTACTGTCCAGTCCAGCAGCACATCACTGTCCTGCCTTTGTCAGGGTTCCTGCTCTTTCTGCAGCTTGGTGTAACTGTTTTGGTGTGTGTGCTAAAGAAAACACTGACATTCCTGTCAGTGTCTGGATTGCAGCTTCTGAGTTTATGACAGATGGGAAACCAACAGAGGAGTTAAAATCCTGTGAATCCACAGACATCTTATAGCCAGTAGCCATCTGGCTGAGGATCTACATAATACCATGAGAGGATGACCAAAGGAAAAAAAAAAAAAAGGCAGTTATATTTGCAGTTCCATTTCCCCTCCTTTGTGCCTCCTGGTTGAATACACTTAATCACATTACAAATAGTCTTTCAACTGTTTCATAAAGGTTCACCAATGACAGTACTTTCTTACTTTCACTTTCCACACAAAAATAAATTCAGTATTAGGCAAAAAATCCAACAAATGACCAAACACAATGTTTGTCTACAGTAGGTAGCAGCCAAACAGGCAGCATTTCACGAAAGCGTGAGCATCTGAGGATAGAGGATGGAAAGCACCAAGAAACCCCATTCCGTGGCAGTGCCAGTTGCTCTATAAAAACCATTCAAGGCAGAAGTTGTAATGCAGGGCCCCTGAAGTATAATTACATGGGAAAAAATGTGGCCACAGAAAGTTACCTAACCTGTTCAGAGAAGAAAGCAACTACCTAACCCCAAAATGTGCTGGGAAGGCTGAAAATCAGGTTTGCAAATGAAAGAGCGTGAGCTTCATTTACAGCCCCTTTTGCACAGCAGCATCTCCTGCTAGTGAGCACCAGGAAACAAGCAAACAAGCAAACCTTCTTTAAAGACAAAACCCATTTTATACCTCTACATGCTACAGTGTTCAGCTAGGCATTTTCAATCCCCAAGTGCATTTTGGGTTTTTCATTTGCTGAAAAGAGCAGATTTCGAAGTAAAGGAAGAGTAGATGCACTAGACCAAGAATTCTATGCCCTGCACCCAGCATTGCAAAAACAAGAGCATATTAAGCAACTCAAGAACAGGAAATAACACTGACAAACAAACTGATGCTCTTTCCATTGCATGGTCGCTCAGAGAAGGACATCTGAAACTTCAGCTCCTCAAATCAAGAAATGTTTATTCTACTTTTGGCAAGGCTGCTGAATGCTTGTGTACTCCTTTCAGTCCAACTCATTTGTGATCCTTTCTGTGTATATTCACATTAGAGTAGAAATGAACATTGAGCTCAAAATTTTTTTAATAAAGCTCCCTACTTTGAAAAACGTTGTTTTATTGGTACCAAATGGTTTGTGGAAATTCATCAACAGGCTGAGGGAGCAGGGTATGTTCATCCTGGAGAAGATAAGGCTGTGGGGGCACCTCATTGCAGCCTTCCACTACTTCAAGTGAGCGTATAGACAGGAGGGGAATCAGATTTTTACAAGGCTAGCTAGTGGTAGGACAAGGTGGAATGGATTGAAGCTGGAGGAGGGAAGGTTTAGGTTGGAGATCAGGGGGCTTCCCAGTACGGGGAGAGTGGTGAGATGCTGGAACAGGCTTCCCAGAGAGATGGTGGATGCCCCATCCCTGGCGATGTTCAAGACCTGGTTGGATGGGGCCCTGGGAAACCTGGCTAGATGCTGTCCTGGAGGTTGGTGGCCCTGACTGTGGCAGGGGGGTTGGAGCTCGATAATCCTTGGGGTCCCTTTCAACACAGACTATTATGTGATTCTGTGATCTGTTCTACTGGAGACATATGTGGGAATTTACCTTAGATCCCACCAGCTCACTGGGAGTTTTGAGCACCACAGGCAAACACTACAGAAGCTTCTGCTACATAGCTAGTGTCCTACAGCAAGTCTGTTATTTTGTTAACGTAACCTCCAACAGAAGAGATTGGACAAAGTGGATTAAATGCAGACATCTATTTCTGAGCTAATCACTGTGCTCCCTTCACACTTGACATGATCTACTCAGGGCAACAATTCATCTTGTTGTGAAGCAGACAGCGCAAATAGGTCAGATAAATTAAGCCCGAAAATTAACCATTTCTCTCCAGGGAGGATAAAGTGAGATGAGGATGACTAGTTCATGTGGCTGGTCTTAAATCACACATGTATTTTTTTAACCTGCACCTACACTTACCTAGTTTAAAGTCCTGCTTGAAACCAAATTTCTTACATCTCAGCTAAGGGCTGTAGCCACCATATTATGGATTCCCCTGCGACTTCTCCTTTCTTGGATGAAAACTTTCATCAATATGTTTTCAGTTTCCATATGGACATCTCCAAATAACTGAAGATATCTTATTTACCCCATCTGTTTAAAGTTAAAAAATGCAGTTGTGTTTTTTATTAAGGCTAAAATAACTGCACTTTTGTGTCCAAAATACAAAACTTCTATTATAAACCTATCAGTATTGTTGCAATTCTAGTAAAATGGCTGATTAATGGTAATATCTGACATATATTCTAATTTTCAATGTGAATAATGTATATTTGTAATTAATTCTTTTTCTTGTCAGATTGAGTTTTTAATTAAGAAAAAGTTGCAGTGTAAGACATTTTTTCATTTTTCTTACAAGAAGCATCATTTTTATAAATGTGGCTATCTAGACAGACAAAACGAAACTGCAAAAGCATAACTATAGAATTTTCTTCAGTGTTTTAACACAGTACCTTGATCAATTAGGAACTGAGCTATGAAAGAAAATTAATATCCTTACATTAGGAGGCTGACTTTTACTAACATTAACTCCTAGGTCACAAGGCTCTTTATTACAGTTCAGTAGTACCTTCATTTAAAATACAAATTTTTTGTCCCTTTCTATAATTTCATTGCCTCTGTCCCCTACAGCATATCACCACTAGAACTGTCACCTCGCCCTCAATACTGATTTCTCTGTCTTTAACAATTTAAATTAAACTCTTTCCTTTCTTCACAAGAGTTCCTTCAATTTGACTTTGACTTTTTTGGAGCTCACAGTTAGTTACAAACTGGAATGTAAAATGAGTAAGAAAAATGTTGAACTGATACAGTATCCCTTCCTGGAGAAGCTGTGTGTGGAACCACATCCAATGGGTCAGCAAACAGTCCACCCTTCTCTCTGGTCCCTTCAAGGACTCCTTGTTGTAGAGAGGGTGCTGGAAACGCAGTTAAAACCATTTAGGATCCATCTGACCCTATAACTCAAAACCTTCAGCCTCAGAAGCTGTCTTTATCTCTTTCTGTGATTTATTAAGGATTAACAGCATGCTCTTCTACCTGTTAAAACATGTTACTCTTTCCTAATGAGCTAAAAACATTATCTAAAAACCTTCCTATAGGTTGTACTTAAAAAGAAGGAACTCACCTGATTCATCTCTGTACAAACTCCTCATATCACATTTTAACTAAAACATTTTAACTTCAGCAGTTGTTATTTAAAGCAAAATTCAGCAATAAAAAAAGCAAAAATCTGATATAAAATACACTTTGACTTTTATGTCAAAGGAAATTGCCTACTTCTGTGCATTCGGTTCTTATCTTACTACTGTTTATAAATCCGGGGGGGGGGGGAACGTTGGGGGGGGGGTTTGCTTGAGAAACTGATTTTCAAAAGAGTTAAATTAAATCCCAGCATAACACGTAAAGACCATCCACATTCACTTCTATTTGATGGTGGATCAGGCAATTTTGTGCTTTTGCAGCTTGCAGCACCACATCACCACCTTCTTTTGTTTCAAACCATGCTGGTGTCATTCAACACAGCAACACGGAAAAACTAGGCAATGTTCTGTGCAGGTATTTGACATGGCACGATGACATACCAAAGTCTGTATTCTATCCCTAACGACTGCTACTAGCAATACCTCAAAACAAGGAGACACTACAAATGCCCACAATGAACCTTACTAATTGCAGAAGGCTTTGCAGGTGACAGAGAGGAACGAGGTCTTTCCAGATGCTCAGAGGTAATGCGCTTATGTCTTAAATCATGAGATTTGATTACCCTTCTCTAAGCATGCTTTGCTGCCACTGTTATTAGCCTTTATATCATCAAGCCCTTTTGAAATTGGAACCATTATATTTAACTATATGACCTCCACAGTGAATTCCACAGGCTAAACACATGCTGTCTGAAAACACTATTTATAACTTATAAAATTACAAGCTACTCTTAAATATCTGTTTTCTTGATCTTTTTATGAAGCTGATCATTTCTCCCCTTATTTCCTATTACTATATATCTCAAAACTAACTTATCTTACTATTTCATTTCCAAATCAAAGAGAATATATCTCCATCCCAATCCCTGTTATCTCCCAGACAAGACTAGTTATCCCTCTCCATACTATTTAGCGGACCTAAAATAAGACTTTGAAAAACTTAAAATTCAAAATTAATAGACTTAACCATTAATTTTTATATCTTCTTCAGTTTTTGGGCTGTCTCTTATTGTTGTCAACAGCACCAAGACAATACTTTTATCCAAACACTTCCAGTAGGACCACAGAGGAACTAAAAGGAGCTTCAGAATTCCCCTTTTCCCCCTCAAGCTATTCTCTTTAAGAGTTATGGATTTTTGTAACTTTTTTTTTTTTTTACTCTTTGAAGACATCTGCATGAAATTACCCACACAATAGTAATCCTAACAAAACCAAGACTTATTAAAACAAAGAGAAAATGGAATTAAACCAAAACAAATTGTTTGCTTAACATAGCTGAATTTACAATTCTCATAAGTTTAATTAGATAAGGCATAAACCCGATAAGCTTAACTTCAGATTAAAAAAAAAAAAAAAAAAAGAATCCTGTAGTTTATCCTTTGAAATCAAATCTCCTTTCTGACCACACCAGTCAGCTTGTCAATGCCACTTGCTGCTTGGAGACCAACAATTCTCTCTTTTGTCTCCCACAGATATGCTTAATAAACCCCGGTTCAGGTTTCCTAAACACTTTTCCAAAGACAAAAAAAAAAATGGGCTTTGGTAAACAGTTTCAGTCTCCATCTCTGAGGAGTTACACTACTGAGGAAACAAGAACCTTAATTATGATTTATGACTGCCTTTTCAAGGTTTATGACCCAGCTCAAATCTTGCCTTTTGCTAACCATTTTGGCTGGCTCTATCTAGTTTTTGGCTAGACCCATGGGCAAACCTCACCCAAAGCAGTGCCTTTTCTCTTCCACTTGTCACTAGCGATGAATTATAGACAAGGACTAAGGTTCACTCTGACAATCAGCTACAGCTCAAAACAAAGTGCAACGGACCTTTAAAAAAAATCAGTCTCGGATGATGTATCAAATGACAGATTGTTCTTTGTTTCTGCCTTTATGGGTTTTAAGACTCACATATACATAGTTTTTGCTTGACTACGCTGTGTCATTTTGTGGGTGGTATTTCCCTGATATAGGCATATGACTCTTGGTCAGATATAATAAAAACTGATCTGTAATAGAAACTTTTGCTACTTTGTGAGCATAATTAAACTGGCAAGCTTGTTGCTTCTCATATGCAACTGTGGATGCAAACGTGGTAGCAAAAATGGCTTAGGTAAGCAGAACTTCGTTTTGTTAAGCAGATAAAATAAAGGCAAACTGAAGACAGTCCCAGTGAACACCCATCTCATTGGGACCTGTATCAATACTCAAGTACCAGAAGAATGAGGAGAGCACTTAACACACCACACCAGTATTCTGTGTTACTCAGTGTAACTCTTCTCAACCTAAAACATGGTCGTTCTCAATCCTTCATACTTCAGCCTCTCCAAAAAAATTTAAATGAGAAAAAAAAACCCAAAGGAGAACAACCCAGACGACAAACCCTGGAATCATGAAAGTAATGGAGATAATAATACAGAGCTATTTAACAATATCCACATAGGGCTTGTCTAATTTGATACAGTCCAGTGCTGAACCAGGACTACTTTGGGCAGGTAAGAATATATAGCAATCACAACTCAATAGCAGATTCTTATAGGAGAAGGCTTGCTTGGGTCTTCCAGGGCTGAAGCTGTGTCACATGCCATTTTCTAATCTAACAGGATGCTCGGAAGAAATCCTTCAACATCAGGAATCCAGGGTGTGACTGCACTTAGGTTCCCTAAAGCCAAAAGCAGATGAACTGTGATCTAAGGTCTGTTCAGTAGAATGTTATATTCATTTATTATTTTTTAAAATTTTATTATGAAAACATACGTAGGACAGTCTTTCCAGATCAAGTTAATTTCATTCATTACAGAAGCACAGACAGTGACTGAAACATTCAATTAAAATAACCTCACAGAACTGCATTTAAATTGTATCATCACTCTGACGAAATCCAAAGCAAAACACAAAGTAAAGGTCAAACTAGAGAACACTATGGAGCAAGTTAATACCTATGAAAAATGAGCACAAGAAAAACAGAACTATTCTCTAGTGAAAAATGGTAGCAGAGGATGTGAGAAGGGATATTATTCTCCTTTATTGCTGCTCATCTAACAGAAGAAAAGCTGGAGAAAAGGAACTTCATATGTAATGGGAAAAGGACAACTCTGCTTTGCCACATAACAAGGAAAGAAAGAGTCAGAAAAGGAGGTCCCTGACCAAAACAGGACCTCGCTGCTTGCACATCTCTCTCTCAAGCCTTAGGATACAAAAATGTTCCCCTAGGTTATTTTAGTCCATGGGTATTTTTCTTAGTTTGACAGTTTCTTACAAGGAAATAATTTTGAAATTGACTTAAGGCAAAAATTTCTTCTTTAAAAAAACCCAAAAACTTTATGCTTTGGTAATCTCTCTCTTAATCCTCTATATACATATCACTGGAAAAGACATCAAAAACTGATTAATTCAAAGATAATTATACTCAATTCTTCTCAAAAGAGGAATAGAAATTATTGTAACCCAGCTCATACGCAATGTCTTCCTTCAAGAAATAAATTACTCAAATATTCTTTCTAAATGCTTTCAGATGATATATTGATACTATCAGCAAAAGCTAATGAAACTCACCTAAAAATCTCTAGTAGTTTCCCTTCAAAAGGAAATTTTTCCTATGGAGTTTCTGCATACATCTGAGATGAGTCCAAAAATCTACAAAAATGTTTAATTATTTCTCATGTAGAATTATTTAGACAACATTCATATATATGTAAGGAGAAAGGAACAGCCCTCATTGTTTTTACAGGAAAAAAATGTATGAAGTATTAATGAGCATGATACTTTGAGTAGTAAATATGAAAAATCAACCTTGATACAAAATTGGAATTATTCAGAAATATATTAATTTTGGATCCTGACCTTCTAGCTACCACTGAAGCAGAATACAATTAATGCTCTTCTGAGGCTCCCTCAACATATTTTCAAAAAGGTTTTTTAGGACTAAGTGATACATGAAACACTACAAGAAAATTCTTTGAAGTAATGCACAATACCAAACATTGAAAAACACTATCTGCTGTGTTTGCACACAAATATTCTGAAATTCAGAGGCAAACACACCACCAGAATAGGCTTTCTTTACAGGTGGTTACTTTGGACAGTTTGTCCCACATTAAAATATGTCAGAATGGGAGAAGTCTGTTAACAAGGTAATAATACCTTACAATCAAGGCTTGTCTTCAGTGAAGACTAAGCATATTTTAAAGACTCCTTAAAATGCTAGTGTCAAAAAGGTCTGGGGACATCTGATAGTTATCCACTACTCAAGGTGGATCCCAGTACAGCAGGAGCTGGGGCCGCATGCCAGGGGTATGCAGGTCTCTACCAATGCTGCTACATGTGCTGAGTTTTTCTTTCAAAAAACGACAAGTCATTTTAATTTCAAAAACTGAATTACCCTATCACTGAAGAGCCAACACAATGTGATTAACAACTGTGAATGTGCACCTAGGTTCTGTACAAGCATTTACGGACTACTGTGGGATAACCAACAGTTACACAACTCAAAACAAATATTTGTAGTCTCTGACGTAGTATTTGCTATCATTTACCTGAGTTAAAATAGGACCTTTCAATATGTGGGTTATAAAGGAGTGATTCACGAGGGCATTTGCCTACAACATGGTTTATCTGGGATTCAGAGAACCCTCTGCAGCACCCTCCATAGCAAGGAGATATACCCAACCAACACTGGACCTGCTCATAGACAGCCCAGACTAGGGAGTGCTCAGCTGCCCTGCTGCCCTGGTGCCATGTGCATTAAAAATTAAATATTTATTCTAACATGATCCAAACCCTCAAATCCTAGCTAGCTGCATGCCCCCTATGGTCAGTGCCCGTGTGCTTTGCTCATCCACTAAATGCACACACTCAAGATGACACACAGCAAAAAGAACCAACTCTCCCATACATTACAGAAGCCTCCAGTGAAAATATATTCAGTGCTGTGATGCTGTCCATTGGTTTGCACATCATATTTCATTTTTCCTCATCCCTAAGTAAAGCTTAAAATTAGTGGGTTTTAATTTTACTTTTACTGAGCAAAGGAAGCAGAAGTCTTATAAACAAAAAAAGAAATTCTTATAAAAAAACATACAGATATCAATTTTCACAAAAGAAACAGGAGAAGGGAATTTATGTACCACATTTTTTTAACACATTATTCCCCTAGTGACCTTCAACTCTGTTGAAAACTGGCACCACTCATTTTATTTAAACTCTTATCAACTCTTCAGGGTATTGTTAAAGGTAAAAATGTAAATGGCTTCCATTCATAACTTTTTAAATGCAAAAGGTGACAATTCTCACAAAGGCACTGTAAGAAAACAGTGGTTGTGAATTATACCAGGACAGAAGTTGGCATGTCCAAACCAGTCTGAGAAGGCTCTAGATGGTTGTGCGGTGCCCACTGCTGCCACCACACAAGAGCATAAAGACAAACGATAAAAGAAAGGCTTTTTCTTATTCACAAGGCAAAGAAGAGGCCTCACAAAGACTGGGTGTAAGAGGGAAAGGGCTCCTCTGGCTGGCCCCTGCAAGAAGAGGAGCACAAAATGCTTTTGTTGGACACAGCATGCCATGGCTGTCCTCAAAAATCAGGGCGATGATAGGGATGGTAACTGGAGCTGCACACAGGTAGAGACTGACAGAACTATTCCACAGTTATTCCCCTGCAATGTATAAGGCAGCTCGTGTCCATAAGCCGATTCCACTGCAAAATTCCTCAGTTCAAATCATAATGATGCATTTGGCCAACAGACTCAGTACTGGACTTGACACAGGATACAAAGCTAGCCTAAGTCACTTGGCATTATCTAAAAACCAGAAAATTATTTCATTTCCAGAGCTCATAAAAACCCCTTCAAGCTCAGATCCTAAGACTAGATAACCAAATAACTCATTTTCTTTAGCGTAGTTCCTAGCACATTAACAAGTAAGGGGTTTTGTCAGATCTTCTGAAGAACCTGAAACTCCTGCCCACAATCTGAAGCAGGGGAATGGAGGCTTTGAAAGGTTGAAGGGTTTGCCTAAGGTCTGCAAACAACAAAGACAAACCACCAAGCTCCATCTCTCCTCCTGTTCTTCCCTTACTCTACTTGTCTGATATTATCCTGCACCAGAGCTTTATGCCAGGGATTACAAATTACTTTAAAAGACTGTATATGGAAAAAATACCCCAAACATAAATCAACAGCTCTGGCATGAATTCTAAATAATTTGATTTTAAGAAAAGCAGAGTTTCAGTTCAACTCTCAGCTCCATTTATGTTTTCCCTCCTAAAAATCAAGAAACTCATTTCAAGGTAACCAAGGTGAACAACCACTCTTTTCAGTAAAGCAGTAAAACATCAGGCAGATGAATATCTTAAAGTTACATGTCTGTATTTTCACATCTCATCTCTGCCTGCAGCCCTCAAGCCTCGATCCCGACAACAGTCAATAGCTTTTCTGAATAAGCATGTTCTGGAAGAGACTCTGGACTGCGAGGCTGGATAAAAGGGCAGATAAGATGGCAGAGAAACACAAAACGTCAAACATCCATTTACCACAGGTATGAGCCCAAGAACTTGCAGTAATGTTTATGCAGATAAGAAAAAGATCAGAAAGCAAGCTAAGGAAGTATTTTGGTTCTATTATTTATTATAACTTTTTTGATATAAATCAAATACAAGTGTACAGCACTGCCAAGGAAATAAATTATATTTGATATCTATACATTAATATATTCCATCAAACCAGACTAAGGAACAAATCTAGTCATAATTCAGTCAAGAATCTGTACAGAACCATATGATTAAATTTCTATGGTATGTGAAGAACAAAACAAGTTTAAGCAACACAGTTCTTCAAATCATATCAAAATCAAAATGACTGCACACTCTTAAAGCAATGTTACTAATTTATCATTGTTACAGCTTAAGAATGTGGCCACATCACATAAATTGCTTCTCCCTCACATAGCATCTTTGTATCACTCAATCTGAAAAAACAACAACAACAACAAAAAAACCCTATTATAAAGAAACTGCACTTTTAGAGCAAAGGAGGTAACAGACAGTGAAACATGTTATAATATAATGGCATGAAGAATTATATGCATTTTGCATTGTAGTTATCATTTATATGATAAATACACAAGCATACAAAAGATCAAGACACTCAATTTTTTCTCTTGAAAGAAAAAGAACTGTTTGGTATAGGGTAACTAGTTGGAAGACACGTCGACTTTATAGTTATTCCAAAAGAGACTGAAGGTAACAGGTAAAACATAACTCATAATACAAAATGCCTTTCTAACAATTCTGGATCTACCTTAATTAGAAATGGGGTAAAGATAGTCAGAATCCTGGCTCATTATCACTATGAAATTTTGCCTTTCCTAGATCTCACCCAGGAGAAGCAATGGATTTCATATTTTTTTCTCCTGTAATTAAAAACATCACATTTCTCTTCTACTCAATCTGGCATTGTCTGCAAATCTTTATTTTCTAAAAAAACCCAATGAAAACATCAGGGGCACTTCATTTCCTTTGAGTAATCCATCACATGAATGCAATTTTGGTACCTTTAATTCCATGATGCCTCTAACGTTCATGACCTGCTCACTGCTGTTCTACTTCACTGCAGTATCCAAGTACTTCTCTGGTGACTTCAGTTATTTCAGTCACTTTCCCACACCAAGAGCCTCCCCAGTTGTCCAGTTGATTTTGCTATAAATTTTCATGGATTACAGGCCACCTCCCTGACATCCCCCCTGTTCCTTGTTGTATCTTGTTTCCGGCAGTCGTGGGAAAGGAACATTCCATATGCACTCTGCCTCAGTTTCTTGGTGGTCTTTCCCTTTATTTCCCTGTTTAGAAGCTTTTGATATACAGGGGGTAGAGATACAGGAAAGGGTAAGAGAAGTCTTCCTCCAAGAGAGCAGTAAATTAATCTACTCTACCAGCATCTCAAAAAGCTCAAAGATTTTCTAAAATGCTGTATCAACCAATAAAAATTGTGGATTTTTAAAAATCACCCCAAAACTGCTATGAAAGTTTAGTTTATATAGTGAATATTCAAATGCCAATTATGAGGAATAAAACAAACAAACTGATTTGTGTTTTTAACTGGCTGCAGCTAACAGCTAGAAGAAAGCAAGCAACAGAAGTAAGTCTTGGAAAGCACATTCGATTATTTTAAAATATTGGTATGTTTTATTGTGAGTGTTTTAGCTGCTGTTTCAATTAAACTTAATGAGAAAATGTGAAAAATAATTATATTGTCTCCATTCATTCAATTTTTTTTAAATCACGCTGTTTCTAATAACTTACAATCCTAGACAAGTATGTCTTCTTCTCAATCTACTTGTTCTTACTGTTTTTCTTTCGGAAGGAAATGCCTGTGCAAAATCCATGCAACTATTATTCTGACAAAGAATTAAGAAAGACTGCCTGACCTGATAAGTAACTGGGAAGAATCCGCTACAAGTCTAAGACATGGGAAAGCTGAGCTGCAGGAAGATTGCCCTGACTATTTTGGTACTAAGTCTCCTGCCTCATGTGCCACTTCTATCTGGTCTAAGCAGAAATGAAAATGCCTGGCCAGTTGCTGACATCCAGCTTCAATGCTAGAGTAAATAAATTAGTTTAAGAAGGGGTGTCCTGCAGGAATGTCCAAGTTCAATTCCTAGCAGTGGTGCAGACTTACTGTGACACCAGGGAAGTTTCTTAACCTTCGTTAAGTAAATACCACACCTATAGTCTTTAGCAGTTCAAAATTTTTCTTTATTTTGTAAAATGGAAAAATAAACCCAAGCATACACATTCTAATACTCTCTAGTCATTCTTGAAAGATGGGTATTCAGATTCAGTGAATGAAAACTAAAGCAGCCATTCCTATTTAGTTACACTCTGGAAAGAAATAGCAAATAGCACAGGGTGTTCCCAAGTGTAGAGCTTTATAGCATAGGCTCTACCTGAGGTTCAAAACCTCACAATTTCTCTAGAACAACAATATTAAGTTCTCTAAAAAGCTGTGAGGGTAGTTCCAGGTTTTATGGTGATGAATGCCTCGCCCCACTGATGACAACAGAACTTCTGATGTCATGGCAAAAAGAACAGGCACAGAGAAAATGTAAATCAAAATACATTTCAGTCTTCCCAGAGAAGAGGCATGTGCTGAGTAGAGAAATGGTAAGAGATCTGCCAGCAAGATGTGTTGATGAATGTTGGTGAAGATTTTAATCTATGATGATACTTTACATGAGATTCTTCCACAAGTTATTACCAGTTTCTCAGTTGCAAAATAACATTAATTTAGCTACTAAGCACAAAATTTTCTACCTTGAAGTACTACTTTCTTTAATCCAAAACCCACAGTAGCATGTGTTCTTCATGATTTCTGTGGCTTAAACAAAAATTTCATTTCCTGCTTTTACAGGAATACCATCAACTTGAGGTTCCAGCCATTTCTGTAGAGTCATGAAACAATTTAGTGTACTAAACCTGATTGCCTTTTGCTTTTGCGTCAAAAAACATTATCAAAACCATTCTCTCCATCCATTTCACCCACAGAAATAACATGCATAATTTCTTATTTTTAATTTTCTATTCTTCTAGAGCTAGAAGTATCTGCATTTTTATCTTCAGCTGCTTCTGATCTCAGAAGCAGACCTGTCCTCAGAATAAAACAGAAGCGTTTGCCTTAGCAACTGCTCCCCTCTAATTTATACTCCAAATGCTTCATAATATAGCAAAGTGCTGATATTGCTCTTTTACAGGGAGGAAACCATGCCATAGAAAAGTAAATTCAAAATCTGTTACAAGCATGAAAGTGAGACAGCATGACTGGTAAATCATTTCCAAAACCTGATGAGTTATTCTCACTTGCACCATGCAGAGCAGCTGAAACCAGTGGTAGCCAGTACACAGCTTCTGAACCACTCATGGATCAAAATATGTCAGGCTTGGTCCCTGTGAGGCTCCCAGTCTTCTATCTGGCAGCAGGGCCGTGCTGATGCAGCAGTGGCTGATAAAATTTATGGATTTGGAAGAAACAAGCCAACATGAGTTGCTGAACCCATCAACCCCAGCACTCAATGCAGTTCCCAACCTGTATTTCAGGGGTCCTCAACTGTCCAAAGCATATTGTATGGGTTTTTAATGTCTTATTCATACAGGAATTGTAATGTGTAATCCACAGAGTAAGTTTGGCCATAACTGCCCCACATCGTAACCACTGAAAAGCAGCCATGACATGGCATATGCCTATCATGACAGGTTTTTCCATCTGAAATGCTAATGAATAGAAACTACAGCCTGACTTCCAATCTGCATTTGCTGACAGACAGGCTGCATACACTCATCCTCACACCAACATTGTCTGTGGCTTCAGTGGCTTCTTGCTCTCTTCTACAGTCTCTTCTTTTTAGACACATTTATAGAGATCATAAGAACCACGGGGATCAAAGGCACATTTACAGAGTTCCTTGACTCCTTGAGTCAAATATATGGGACACTCATAAGCTAAAAGTGGAGATGGTAACATGGGTAACAGCATAGCTTCAACCTCTCTGTTGGAACACTGAAGAAATGTAAACATCTAATTCAAATTCTAGCTTATTAATACAAGCAGATTCTAAGTAAGACTAATAAAGATTAGATATTTTTACTGACTCAGCAAGACTTCCCATCTAACATACCTCTAAGACGCACAAATTTCAGTTCTGTCTCTAAATCAATCACTGTCTAGGACTGAGTATATTATGAGGAATCTTGAGAACCTTTTACTTTGAAGACAAAGTATCCTGGATCTTCCCTGGGGAGGCCTTTTTGCTGTGCCCAAGAGAAGAAATGATAAGGAGAAATCTGTCCTAAGCTCAAGGGCTCTCAAGGTAATTGTTGTCTAATTGAATCCTGGGAGGGAACGGTCTCTAGCCTTTGGGATCAGGAACAAACCTCAGCTGAGCAAGTTACAGGAATTAATTCAAGGGAGACAAACCACATGTCTTTACTTCTGCCTGAAAAGTTCATTGCAATCCACTCTAAGCAATGGACTGGAGAAAAGCAAACAAGCTAGACCAAGAGCTCTGGTGGTACCTACAGTACACACATCCAACATGTCCAGTGTCCCTCCTCTACAGCCAATTTTGAGAAAGTAATGAGAGAAGAGAGATAAGACTCCACAGGAATTAGCAGCTAGATAAGGTTACAGGGTTTTCTCCGAATGCCATCTTGGCTGAGGATCTTATAGTCTTGAACGTTTTTATGCTCGCAGCACTCTGCAAGATTTATTTTTCAATTTTTTCAGTTTACAGTTGGGGAACCAATACACAAAAAGCTGTGTTTGGAAGGCTGAGTTGAAGTACTTAACTTCAGCATCACTATTACCAGGGTATGCAGTTTCAGAAGTCTGACAAGTGGTTTTTAGCCTTTGCCCCCAGTGAAATCAAAATAATTACATCCAACAACTAATACTATCTATGCTATTCTGCTGTGAATAGTCATGAGCATCTCCAGTTAGCTTACAGCTCAATGCATTATTTTGGTGACTTTATGCGAAACAGTCTCCATCACAGATTCCTACTATAGACAAAAATAACATGAGCACATTAAGCTGCTTTCACTTGTCACCCCTGATGAACTTCATATGGCAACCAGACCAAAAGCCCCTGCTGAGCCCCTGAAGCTGAATGTGAAACGGAAATATCACAAAAAAAAACACCACCAGCATCCCAGAACATGACTCACACAGCTAAATCACCAAATTGTTACATTTAGAGGATTCTCGTTTGGAAATTTTCTAGGGATAGATCAAGAAGTCTGAAACATTTGTGGAGGGAACACCAGTACCGTCTCCTGCACTGGCTAACTTCAGGCAAGTCACTGCATATCTCTGTATTACCATTTCCAAATGAAAAATTAATTACACTAAGCCCCTTTGTGCAGCAGTTAAACATCTATGGATGAAAACAACTATCCTAAAAACTATTTATGTTGTTAGACCAATACTGTGTGGAAGGCCAGGACCTCTTCTGTTGGTCTATCCCTTGTGACAGGTATGATCTCAAAAATTATGAAAAAACGCTGTTTATAAATGATAGACCTTCCTGAACAGAGAAAAGTAGGGGACAGATACAGGAAAACAACTGAAATAGCACAAGAAATGCTGTTAACTGTCCTAAGGGCCAGATTTTTGAGATGTCTGAAGGCAGAGATGAGGTCCATACGCGGTAGGATTTCCAGCAGTAACATTTATTCAAAGTCCCACTAAAACCAATGGCAGCGAAGCAGTGTAGCCCGTGCAGACAGTACCTGTGACTTTCATCACTTAAACACCAGTGAAATCCATCCCTGAGTAAACAAACTAAAAAGACACTGTTTAATGTTACTTGTATGACTACTGTGGAAAACTTTTTTAAACAGAAACGTGACTTTTAAATTGCAGCTTAGCAATCCATAAATGCTAATGAGATCCCGTGCTGTCTGCCCTGTGATAATTTTTTCCTATTAAAAGCTTGTTCTTTTTTTAATCTAATAAGCACATCACTAGTCTAAGCACATCCATCGTTCAAAGTTTAAACTTACAGTTAAAATAACAAGAGAGGTCGCCTAGCAGTAACCAGATTTTCTTGAGACATGAATTCTTAATGTATATTCGGACTGATGAGTTCATATATGCCATGAATAAGTATATAAGGCACTTATATAAGGAAACTCAGTTTCCTCCCAACTGCAGAAATAAAACTCAGGGAACTTCCAAAAATTCTGACAGAGTGTAAAGCAGTCAAAAAGAAAACACAAATGAGAACTATGTATATATAAAAATATATATTTTGATATGTATATATAAATTATTGGGAAATCATCTTTTCTCTTTTTTGAGTGAGAGTGCATAAGTATACCTCATGACAGTGACTTAAACAACTACAACTGGCGACTGAGTACTGAAGGTTCTACAGTCTTCTGTACAATCCACGTTACCTCTTCTTTACCAATTCACAAGTTTGAGTAATGTTAATGCATGTTGTGAAGGTAGAGATTGTGCTCCAAACAGCATCATTTTCAACTTCTCATCTATCACCCAATAATGTTGTGTGCTCTGGAGAAGTACTCTGTAGTAATAGCAGGAGACTCCTCTTAGCACTCTGATAGCAAATTTTCACACAGTTTCCAATTGACTTTGACAGTCTGTGTAGAAATGGCTGACCTGTTAAATCCTTCAGAAACACACATGAATACCCTGAAGCATTTGAATGTGTGACTATAGATGTAGACGACCCCTGGCATCAAAGTATAAAAAGAAAATTCTGCTTTAAAGGCAAAACAACAGGGTAAAAACATGGAGATGAAATAAAACCTGCTAAAGAAAATGCAGAGTTCTACCATGATTTAAGGAAGAAAATGAAGGTAGTTGTTCATAAGAATATATGTAGCTCCTGCAAAGCCTGAGGAAGTTGCATTAACAAAAGCAGAAGTAGTAAAAACCAAGCCTAAAACCTTAATGAGCCTAAGTGAGAGTTCAAACTCTTTTAGCCTTAAGCAGATATTCCATAACAGCTTTACAAAATGACACAGAAGGAAAAAAAATTGTTACGAAGTCATTCACAGAATATGCTGTAAGTGGGTGTTGGGTGGTTTTCTTTGTTGAAGTATTCCTGCTTCCATATAAAAACCCAACCACATGACGGAAAAGAGCCAACTGTACAGACACCACTAAGTGGATACAATCCCTGTCTGCCCCACAGCACCGAAATTGGTTTTCAACCCCTTCACTCACACACGACAGGCTGGTTGCTATCACAAGGCCTCACAAAGGTGTTTTCAGCAGGACTGAACCAGGAATAATAGGTAAAATTGTTTAAGCTGGGCTACACAGGAGCTAAAGGAGGTGAGAATAAGTGATCAGTGTAGTTCTGCTAGATCAGAGCTTAGTTTGGCACTACTGCGTATCTGTGACCTAAAGTGAAAAATATTTTTGTCGAAAATCTTTCCAAAAAACAAGGCCATGACAGATATCCCACAAAACATGAAACAGAACAAAATAAAAATAGGAGGAAAACACATGCATTGTCCCAAATCTCTCTTTTGCATAAGTACATAGTACATTATGTACTAGTTTTATTAGCAAATGAAGTCACATAAAAACAATGTCTAATAATAAGAAACATCAACGTTAATACACAAATGCCAATATATTTTCAAAACCATTTTTTTTTCGTTTCTAGAAACATAGAACAAAAAAAACCCCAAACCATCTTTTTATGGACAATGTATTTGAGAATAGTTCACTCTCAAGCACCACACAAAAACATTTTTCTTGAAACCATTTTCAAAATGAAAACTGTTTAAATTTTTTTTCCATGTACTTCTAATATCTATGTCCAATAGCTGTGGATGAAGTGTCTGTAAGCAGACTTAAATATTTTGGAAGAACACTGTAATTAAAGCAGGATCCTGAAAGACTGAGTGCTAAATGATAAACGATAAACTGTGCCTTTGTATGTTAAAGTGGAACAATTCTGTGCCAGCATACAACTGCCATGTGCAAGATCTGTGATTGTCCACATTCTACTGACATGCCTAAAATCCATCACATAATTTGATGTTCTCTCCTTTGTTGATACGCATGTAAAGTCTGTGTCCAATAACCTTGTAAATATATACGTGTATATACTAGCAGGTATTATTTCTCCTACCAATGAATTATATCCATTTCTGCCAAAAAATATATCATATTTTTAACAGTGCACACTGCTCAGCAACGTAACTCATGGTAAACTCATGGTAAAAGAAAACAGCTTTTGTATGAATGTTGCCTACAAGGCATTTTTGCACTACACTTCATCCTGTATTTCTTTTCTCATCCCTCCTAGATCATCTACTGTTTTCTCCCCTCTGACCTTTGTCTCTATCAACCCTTTGCTGTCTTCCCTTACATTTGGGCTGTACTTTCTCTTCTATTTCATAAACTCTGAAAACCCACCTCTTCTAAGAATGCTATCACTGACTCTGTCACCTCCTATTTTTTCTGTACTGTATCATGCCATACCATATTTTAATTTGGAGCAAGGAGTTTTGTAACTTTTTTATCCCATGCTGTTATTTTGTAAACTGCCAATTGTATCTGTGCTACTATGTAAATAAACAACCAGTAACAAAAGCCTGATGAAACCTTACAGAAATGTAGGTAGTCAGAATGAAATTACCCAGGCTGGCACCTGGCCAGGACAAGAGGGCCAGCACTGTTGTGAAAAGCACCAACGGATCATACAGATGGTTTGGACGAGTCAAAATCAGAACTGTATAAATACATAATTTAAATGAATTTTCAAAAACACAGTGCATGAGCATCTGTCAGTTTTTAATTATCTATCGTACCTGTCAAGGGTGCTAGAGCCTCATTACCAAACACCTTCTCAGGGCCACCTCCCATTGCAGCTTGCTGAAGCCGGAGATGCAGGAACTGAAGGTCATAATTTAAATTCAAGATAAAGTGATTGTAAAGAAGCACATTCTGCCCACGATGTGGGGTTCCTGCAACAACTGCTAACCAGTAGCTCTCCACTGAGTTTGGCAATTCAGTGAAATGCTCTAAACCAGGGCCGTAATCTCAAACTGTTAAGAGCTCTTTTGTTTCCTTAGTTTGGTAAAGTAGGCATGAATAGGTTTGACACCCATCATATACTGCACTTCATTTATTTGTCTGATAATCATCTGGCCACCACAGCCACCAGTGTGGGCTGGAATCAAGGGACACTTGTTAACTCTCCCTTCAGCCTGCTTTTCTGCAGCGCAACACCCTTTCCCTTGACCCCTCCTCAACTGCAATTCAGCCATCCAAAGCCTTTTTCAAGAGGTACCTTCAGCTCCTGAAAACACCTGCAAGTATGCTGCATTACCACTGAATTTTTGCTTTTATTATCACTCAATTCTCATTTTCCTTCAGCCTGCAGCTGGGTTTCAGGACCGTTTTTTTTAACCTTGCTGAGTTGCCATCGATGTTTGAAGTCCTATTTACTGGTAGAGAAATACACCGTGTGGACAGAGCACATTCATCTGAGTTTACAGCCTATTCGATACTTGTCCGAGAAAGACAGCAGAAGTATCGGATCCCTCTTTAACCTGCCTTGCTGTCCTTAGGTCTCACTCAGCAATGGGATGGTGTTCATAAAACCTTTAGTCAAATTCCTCCTCTACAGTCGGACTCCTGTTTATATGTGTATCATCACATATTACTTAAAGAAAGATGTGTATCATCACATATTACTTAAAGAAAGGAATAACCTCTAACAGTGTTCAGAAGGAAGTATATCAAGGAGTCGTATCTAATTGTCACAGACTAATAATTAAGCAGAGAAGCTATTAAAACAGACTGAATAATTTGCCTATTAAGAAAACATTACAAATAAGACTAACAACTGACTCCTTGCTTTGTTCAGTCTCTGCTGAAGGCATAGGAACTCTGAAAGCTACTTAACGTGAACACAATCGCTCATCTGATGAAGCCTTCAGTGTACATCAGGAAAGCACAAGGAAATAAGCCAAGGGATGTGAGCACAGACAGGCAGAATTAGCATCTCTGGATTCTTAGCTTTCATTTAACAAAAGGGAAATACAATTCCTATCTCCACATAAAACATTACTTGTTCCACCTGCATTAAGACAGGCTAAAATAATACCTCAGAAGAGGTATTTCCCTTCCTTTCCTTTTCACCTCTGAAGGGAATTAACTGAGAAGCGCACAGGTGACCCTTTAAAAAAAGGCCGCAGGCAAGTACATCACTGCCAGAGAATTTACCATCTCTTTTTATACCACATGCTTGCCTATTGCATACCAAGAAGAGGTTTATTTCATTGTGAGCAGCTCCCTCTCAGAAAACAGAGGACACTTAAGAGCATCATGACAATCTTTCCCTCTGCTTTTCACTGCCACACATTAGCTGTTCCCATATTTATTTCTCTTTTTTTATATATCTAGATTACTGGGCTTCTACTATTGCCCAGCAGCAGCACTTAAAGTCTAGGAAATTAGTTTCCTCCTGCTGCTGAATACCTAAGATACAGACATTCCCCACTTTTTAACATGATTATACTTAACATGAAATAATAAACCATTATTTTTTATCTTCAGAAAGATATTTGGGGTTATGATTTTAAAATATGGCTTTCATTTCCATGCTTACAAACTATGTCTGTTAAGAAAATATTTAATAGCAAGCTGCTGCCTAATTAGTTGACAATGTTGCAAAACTCTGTATTTAAAAGCAAAAGAACTGCCAAAGAAGATCAAAATCAGATTTTTTCCTTTGTTTGCTATGATGCACATTTTTTATCTATTTATATTATCGACAGAAAAAAAAAGAAAAAAATAGCTGAATGATAAGACCATGAATTTCCATTGTATTTTCCTTTATACTATTTATAAGTTAACAAGGATATTTATAGAGTGTTTGCTATTTTGTTTGGGGGTTTTTTTGGTGTTTTTTAAAAGTGACAATTAGAAGCCAATAACGCAAAGTATATTCCTGATCTCTTTAACAGTGTCTGATAGGCAGACGACCTAGCTGCGGTGTGTTTAAATAATCTAACTGCTAGATCAATGAATGCAGCATGAATTAAAATGGCTGCAAGCTTCTCCAAGCACAAGATTAGAGATCCAAAAAAAGGTTTCTCTTACTTTTTATTTTACTTTTCAAAGAAAATGTAACCATTTATTTTACAAAAATAATAATCCATGCCTTCCTGACAGAAATAATACATTATTATTCTCATATGTGGTGACTAAACCATATATTTTTATTGTCAAAGATCAGACTACATTTTGCCATTCTCATACTGCATAACCACATTCAAGGAAAAAGCAGTCTCTGCTCAAAAAATATAATGGTGCTAGGATCTGGTCCAAAGTGAAGCGTTATCTCACGCGTGAAGATAAAGAATGTTAATTTAAAATAATGTTCTTTCAACTCCAGGGTTGGTTTTTTTTTCATATAATCAATCAGGCCTGAAAACGCGCGCATGCTCTCTCGCTCCTGCACACACTCTCTCTCTCTGCCACTCATCCATAAACACTTCATTACATATTCTCATTCCCAGATATTCAGGAGAAAATTTTCTGCATGTGTAAACTAATAGAACTCCACTGAAGGCAACAGTGCTGCACCGAATTCTGTCAGCAAAGACACTGGTCCTCTCTCACATATATTGCAATGTGTGTACCTCCACTTCCACTTAATGCACATCTTACACCAATCTCTCCCTTTCTTCCTCTCACATGGGCATTTTCCAGCTCTTATTTGCACTCAACAACCTCTCTGGCCCTTCAATAACTCACCCCTTAAGGTCCTTTACCACCATCAAATACCATGCAGGCAGGCAGGTATATGTGGCTCTCTGCTGCAACCAAGGAAGAAGCTCTCACGAGAGGCTGCAAAGCATTGGGAGAGGACAGAAGACTGACCAGGCTTCACCCACAAAAAGGAGTAGATTTTAATGTTATTCAGTAATTAAAGAGAATTTACATCACTGCAAAGTGGAGTTTTGGAATAAATATAAAATTTTATGCATAAAAGCATGAACTAAGATCTGAATTATTATTGTCTGGAACCATTAGGGGGGGAAAGTTTTCTATAGCTTTCTACATGAGAAAATTGTGTGATTTTGGGCATCTTCCTGGGAGACGCTTCAGACTGGCAATGGCTGGAGGCAAAACTCAGGATTACATGACATGCTAGTTTGATCAAGAAAGCCAGTTCTCATGTAAGAAAAGCCAAAAGGAAATTAGGATAGTATTCCTTCCTGCTGGCCCAGGACATGCTGTAATGGCTTATCTGATGCCTTGGCAGAGCAAATGCCATTCTGCTTCCTTTCTGCACCTGTACTCAAAGGGATTTGCACCATCAATTACCTTTAGCATATTCTTCAGTGTTTCCTGTGGGGCTGTAAGGGTTGAAAATCATTTTACTCTACTGCAACCTATATGGCTTCAGAGGTTTGTACCTCAAGTTAGGCTTATACTTAGATGATCTGTAAATGGGTTATTTTTTAACTTTTAAAAACTATGTCAACATGGATTAGCAACCCCAAAAAAACTGGCATCTGAAGGTACTTGACTGATAATCCATATTTCCTAAAAGATACAAGTTGAATACCAAGAGGAGATCTCAGGTCTGGAATCAGAGAAAAGTAAGCAGTATGCTTCCAATTAGGAGTTTTTGCAAAGAAACCTTCTGGGACCCAGCAGAGTGGAAAGTGTGCAGGAAACGGAAGAATCTCTTTCTTACAACAAGAATTTCCTGTAAGTCTATTTACCTCAGGTCAGTGCAATAAGAAGACAAAGCTACAAAACTAAGAGATGCAATTACGGATTGTGTGTATCCATGTTTGTTGCTTTCCAACACTGTCAGTCTGAAATGCTTCCAGGTATGCATCAGTACTCTCCTTCAAAAAGATATGTTGGTGAAAGAAAATAATTCTTTTTAACAAGCAAAAAAACCCAAAACAAAACAAAAAAACCACACCCCAAAACAAAAACAAAGAAACAAAATTCTAGTACTTATGCAGCTTTTAAACCTGAAATTACATACTCGTCAGACTGATAAGTGGTCAGAGTCACCAGTGAACAAAGTGTGCATCTCTTCTCACTCTTCCCCACATTTTACCAAGATGAAGAAAAGTTTTAAGAAAGTTCTTTTGATTAGGAAAATAATTTTAAGTTCTTCTTTTATTGAGAAAATGTTTGCTTCAATGTCATATTATTCAGTATGCTGTATTATCTTCAAATGTCAGCTTGCACACGACGCTGACACTGAAACATCAAGCTTCCTGAGAAAAGGTTCATGCATTCAGTTCTTAGGACTGTCCTAACTCTCAACTACAGTCCTTTGAAGATAAAAATGGTGCCAATCTGGTTCTTGTGAAAACAACTAATAACAATTCTTTGGTTTTAATTAACATAGAAAGGAAAAATTCTGAAATTTCTGAACTGCATAATGTAGAAGCACACGGTGAGAAGAATATTAATCTCTTTAAACTTCATGCTGCAAGGAGCAAAAAGGATTATCTAGATTTTGCAGGTAAAAGCTAATGAACAGGATGAGTCAAGGTAATTTCAGAATTCACAGGTTTTTAATTTGTATTCTGTGACAGAGAAAGCCATAAAATCATGTGATCACTAAATTTGCTTTCCCATATGTATTTCCATATTTTTGAAATTATGTTAAAATTCTTGCTCTCCTGTCATATCTGTTTCCTAGCTTTCCTAATGTAAAAATAAATCTTTCTTCTCATAATAATACCAGCTTTTGGTTAAGACTCCGTACATTTTTTCTTTTACCAATTTAGTCTTTCTGTAACATCCTGGCTTTAAGATACACAGAAAATGTTAAAAGGCACTAGTAGAAAAATGTCAGTCACACTTGCTCTGTTCTTTCCATAGATGCTGTAAATTCCTTCCAAGACTAATCTACACGTAGGAAAAGTCCCTTAACTTCAATGGGAACAATGTAAAATTCAGCATGTGTGAGTCTTGTTAAAATAAGTCATATTGTTGATATTTAAAAGGTGTGAAAAAGGCCACATAACATTATGTACTCTGGTAGAAGAATCAAAACCATAACATTACATAAAAATATACAGGCAAAACAAATTTTTAACTATGTTCTTTCTCAAACCTTGGAGTTGTACATAAAGTTTTAATTTTAAAATATGAAAATAAACTTGATTCCTTGGTAGTTTCCAAGGCCTATGCATTTTTATGCCCATGGGAAACCAGTGCTTGTATGATCACATTTTCCATTTTTATATTAATATTAATCTATTGGTAACAATGCATTTTCTGCAGTGAACATCATCAGTTTTCATCAGTGAACAATCAGTAGCCTGTGATTACATTTTATGAAATAGCAATTCTTTTGTTTTGATTTTGCACAATTTTGAACCTGTATCTTAAGTAATTGGTCGGGGAGAGGGGATTACGCATAATCACTGGGTTTAAGCTTGTCCCTTAAGTCAATGATGGCTCAGAAGATACTGATCTCAAACTTAACAGCAAACCCACCATTTTGAAGTAAAATTTCCACTTTCATTTGTGCACATGAATGCACGCACAGCAATGTTACGCAGCAAGGCACAGACCATCTCCTCTTTGGCAGTTTCGTTTTACTGGCAATCACACCAGGAAAACAGTAACAGGGCACAGCCAGTGCAGACTTGGCTGATAACTCAGTCTTTGACTTGAGAAGCACATGTAATTGTAAGCAGGTATCTGCAGTGCAAGAACCACTCTTACATAATACATACATGTGTGAGACTTAATAGATTATGATAAAAAATAAAAGAAAAATAAAGATAAAGCTCTCTTGTCTTGGGTCTTGTCAAAGATTTGTTGAGCAATAAACATATCTTGCATCCTTTTAATTATTTTTTCACTGTATATTATTTCTAGCTACTTTGAGATTCTGCTAATCATTTCCTCTCAACCCCATTTTGTTTCACTTCACTGCTTTCCCAGAAGGTTCCAATAAAACCTAATGCTGGAAGAATCGCTCTTCTAAAATTAGTGAACTAAGTAGCATATCCCATAAGTCGCTACATGTGACTCCCATTCGCCTATCTTTAAAAGGATAGATAATAACGCCATGCCGTAAGTGCATGAGATCAAAGCACAAATACCCACTTTCCAAAATTCTGCTTTTGAGTACTACACCTACTAGCAGACTCCTACACTCTATAACTAAAACATTATTAACTGCATTAAAATAATGCATTTTACATCAGGCAAGTGGTTTACCTTTTATTTTGAACACACTGACAAAGGAAAAGTAAATGACACACAGGAGAAATGAGAGGTAAACAGCAATATGTTTAACTCTTCTCTTTTTAAATTACCAGATCTCAAATCAATAGTATCTTATTATGGACAAAAATGAATTAACACAGTGAGACGAGTTCTTCACCTGCAAAAAATGCAATTTCTACAGGAAGAGTGAATGGGATGTAACTTGTATTTTTGCAGGTAGACTTGACTTCATTTCTGAACCAGGAAGTACATTTTAATAGTTCAGATTTCACTGACTCTGGTGCTAAATTATACGTTAAGACTTAGTTAAGAGTTAATTAAGAATTATCACACTACAACTGAGAGTTCTAGAGTCAATACCATTAATTCACAATGGTTTATTCTGCAATTATTTAATCTTGGAATTTAACATGCAATATAGTGTAAAGGTATACACAAAGATGTTCTGAGTGTTGGTAAACCAGTAACAATATTTTGCTTATATTTAAAATATTATTTTAATTTTGAATTTTGAAATATTATGTTCCTGCCATTTTAACCAGTAATGTACTTTAAAACTCAATCTGCATGTCTCTATACTTTTACGGTAGAAAATTCTGCACTTTAGTGAAGTGGAAAATAAGAGATCAGAAGAAAGTAAAATCCAGCCTTTTTATTCACAAAACTCTCAATGACTACACTTCAGATTTATCTGTGTGGTACAGCTATAGGATCAGGCTCTGACAGAACATCACCAAAGCTGGCTGGCCTAAAATTAGACACCATGAGCTTTAACTTGGGTTCATGGACATGTCACAGTGTATCACTACTGTGTCTGCTGTCGCCTGCCCACATGACTAAAAGACCCTGTTTGTCTCAGGGAGAAAAAACAACAGCAGAGAGACATAAAAAAGATGAATGAAATCTCGCTAAAATATTAGAAAAAAAATCAGCATTTAGCATAGCTTATGACTCAAGCCAGTTCATCCTTTAATAACTCGTGTATTTAAAGAAATTGATTGCAGCCATCTTACATCAAAAAGCACTTCAAGCCAACTATGTATGACTTCAGACTCTCAATGAAACTGTATATTTGGAACAAGCAGCTCATTTACTCCTTTTTAACAAACAAAAAAAGCTAAAATTCCATTATGCAGTTACTTTCCTAGTTTTCCCCTTTAAAAATAATTCATATAATTCGTTATTCATGGTTTAGTTAAAAAAATAAATAATAAAGCAGAGTTCAGACCTGCTTAATTAACTTGATGGTGGACTGTTTTAAACAGATGATTAAAATATGCTTAAAGACCAGAATTGAAAATATAGAAAAAATTCATCTCGACCCAGCCTTGGTGTCACAGGGAGATGTGTGCAGAGAGGCCTCTAAAATCAGAGCCATAGGAGTTCACCCGCTCAGGCTGGAGGCCACAGTGTTTATTATACTGTACACAGCCACTCAGCTACCTATCAATCTACTTCCCATTACCTTCACTACATCCAGGAATGGAGGGTTTTTTCTGAGAAATGCTATTTTCCACCACTTAAAGAGGAATTTGAGCTTTATTTCAATAAAAAAAAAAATCCATACTTGTTTTGCATTTTCTATAGATGCAAGATACTCTTTCACCGCTGGTGATGTTTATACTGCAATGAAAACAACAGAAAACTTGTTTTAGGAAGGTAGGAGTTAACTTATTAAGAAATTCCTGCAAAATGGAATAATTACCTCATTTTATAAACTACCTATTTTGCAGGCTACATTCTCCCGACTGGCAGATTAAACCTTAGAACAATAACCCAATTATGAGCTAAATTTACATTTAACTGATCAAAAATCATCCAGAACCTGACAAGAGCAATCTTAGTTCACAACATTTAGCACAAGCAACACTGACAGACTAAAATGTATGAGCTATATAAAAGATGACATATGTTGCACTGCCCAGCTACCAAGGGCACCACGCTCCAAGTACTATGCAAGTACCATTGGAGTGTTTATCACATCCTGAGACTAAAAAAAACCCAGACAAAGATCTAGACAAAAAAACCCTGCAGATAAAGAACATGATCAGACACTAGCTCCATTAGTGGAAGAAGGATGAATAAAAAATGTTGGATTCCAAGGAAAACCACCCTGATTAATAAAATTAGTGGTCAGAATTCAAAAGAAATTTATGTATTTACTAGATAGACATGAGAAAAATAATTGCTTCAACAACACTGACCTCTCACAAGAAAAATTAAAACCATCTACTTTATCTCATTCCGGAAAGTAAACTCTCGCTTGCATCTGGCCAGTAATTTTAAACAACTCAGCATTTTATGAACCAAGTTCATCACTGGTGTGAGCTACATATACTTTGGACAGATTAATCCTATTTACAGCTTGAATCAATGTTTGTAACAACCTACAACAGGGACTTCTTTTTACTCTGGAGTTAGCTAAAAAAGCCTTCAACCAAGTTATGAAGAAAAATCATAAGTTTTCTCAAGATATTTTCATCACAACCCTGTCCCTCTTTCAGAACTTTTATCCTGGACAGACTCATTGCCTGAAGTCCTTACACACTTCTAGAGCTAAATGCTCTAGAAAACTGTGGAAGGTAGGAACTATGAGAGCTTGTTACAGGTATGTCCAAGCTTTGTGAACTTTTGCTGACCTAAGCTGGGGAACTAATGCCAAAACACGTCTCCTAGCTCCAAAATATCCCTTGATACTCCAGTTGTATGTAATGAGGCAATTTTCAAACAAACTAGACAATGCAGACAAGGAGAGGTTTTGATAATTTAAACTAAGAAAATATCTTCAAATGTCGTCTTTCATCTATTTCTTTTTTAAGTATTTCATCCTCATTCAGACTTCAGCTAGCACAGTCCAGTGGTCCTCAAGCAGAGTTTCCATGACAGAAACACACATCAGTCTAAATGTAGCCTAAGCCACTACAAGGAAAATTTGAGGCCAAATTCATTGTCCATTCACATTGTCTTCTTCTCCAGGAGCACCACATCATTAAGAGCACTCAGCAGGTTGCATTCACCTGCAAGGGGGAAATGCAAAGGCATACTTTCACTGCCATATTTGCTCTTACACGAGCCTGAAAAGATGGCTTGGGTTCTTCCCTTGCAGAAGCCTCAAGACTTTTCAATCCATTCTACTCTTTACTACAAAGGCAGGTGGGACCCCCAGGACACCTGAATACTAGCTGCATACAGACCACCTGCTACCTACAAATTATGTGGATGTACCACAGCAGATTAAAGCAAACAACTAGCAGTCACATCTTGTGTACACAGCAATTACAAACATGAAATTCTTATTTCTGTAGTGTACAGTTTTTCTTCAAAAGTAGTATTGCTCTGGCTCACAATACATAAGGACTAAGACAAACTACCAAGAGACTTACTTCATGGGTTTTTACATTTGTATTTGAAAATAACAGCTGTAAGTGCTTGCTTAGTCTAAAACAAATAAACCAAACCAAAACCCCCAAAACAAACACACAAGAGCAACACCACCAGTTTAACTGGTATGGCACTTGTCTATTAAATTTGTGCTATAAAGCGCTAAACTGTGGAAGAAGAGCATTTTCTAGCACACCACCACCATCTGAAGTACCCCACTCAACATCCACACACACACAACTTCCCTTACAGAGCTGACTTTATCACTAGGTAATTTATATCATACCAATCGGCTCATGAGATGGAAGAGTCATTTTCCTCACTAAGCCTTTTGGTGTTGAAGTCAATATGGAGTATCAGTTGCAGATGCCTCTTGATGGCAGAGACCATCACCCACAGCACAATCAACAAAGAGTGATTAACACAGTAACCTTTCCCCCCACCCCACTAAAATCAAACTCACAATTAGAAAGACAAAGTGCTCTCTGCTGTACTACCCACCCCACAAACAACTGCCCATCCCGTAACAATATCTGGTCAAAGCAAAGAGGCAAGGAAAAACTGGGAATTATTCTGTAGGTACTTTCACTTTTATACAAAACAGTAGTCAGCAAGTGGTCTACTTCCCTCAAGACTTTCTATAGTGCACACAGTATAGCTAATAACAAAATTTAAAAAATAAAAAAGTGGAGATATGCCAGGTCCATTGCACTTAAGGATGAGGTACTAGAAAAACCCGAGGGGCTATAACTTGAATCACAAATTGGCATTTCTACTCCCACTCTTCCCACACCCCCACTCCCACCACCTACTTCAGTGATCACTCTTCAAGAGTTAAACAATTTCCCACAAAGAATAGCAAAAAAAATTTAAAAGAAAAATCCAGCATCACTAGAACAAAAATGTGGTCCTTCTCAAAATTACAACAAATAATACTACTCTTACAATACAGAGACTGTAGCAGATGATTCCAGATGATTTAAAATGATGAATTATACAATTATAAAACAAACCAGCACCAAATTAGTTTTTCACTCCTTTTCCTCTTCTTAGGCTACCCCAGCTCTAGCCTTTGTAAAGTTCTTTGGTCATGTTCACACAAGACAAAAAACAAATATCCAGTGTTTTTGGAACAAGCCCCAAGAAACACACAAAGTTTTTCAAGTCCTTAACATCAGTATTTTATTGGGGGGGG